>PVJN01009549.1:0-59795 GCA_004026805.1 Lasiurus borealis | reverse complement strand
CAGCGGGGAGGGACTGCAGGGCATTGGCTGACTAGTCAGGAGGGCCAGCTAGTCATGGGGGAGTGGTCATGGGAAGTTGTCCAGCTGGCCCTCCTGAGTGCAATTAGGGGGGCTGGCCAGCTTGGGGAAGAGGCCACAAGAGGTTGGCAGACTATGGGAGATTGGCTGTGGAGTGCACTGACCACCAGGGGGCAGCTCCTTTGTTGAAAGTCAGCCCCCAAAGGTCAGTTAATGTCACAGGGACTGGTTGATCAGTTATTCCCATAGTTATGGTCATTCCATCACGATGGTCGCTTAGGCTTTTATATATACGGAGAAGATTCATCCTTAGTAGACTTTTTCCTTATATTCCATTGGCCAGAATTGTTTTATTTAGTGTCTCCTAGCTGTAAGAGAGGCTGATAAATCAAACATTTACTCTTCTGGGCTATAGTAAAGGGAAAAGATATTAAAAAAAGTATTGATTAAGCTAATTTATAAAATGTGCTACAATTAAATACTATGTACAGTATATTTAACATACTGAGGCTCTAGAAATAGTATTAATTCAATTGAAAAGAATTAATATTGCCATTATGTTTATTATGGCCACATCTAACTGAAAATGTTATATTTAGTTCTAAATCCATATAAGAGTTAATGTACCTGCAAAAATATCAGGGGAGCATGTCAATTGTGTTGAAATTATGTCTTCTAAGAAAGAAAGGAAGGGTTGCTTTATTTAGAGAAGATAAAATTAAGTAGAGGCTTATGAGCTATTCAAATATTCAAAAGGGAAATATAGTATATGTATTTACTGGGGTTTAATAAATGAGCACCAGTGAGGAAGACCAATGTTTGTGTCAGTATAAAGGCATTTCTTTTGATTAGGGATGTAAACGTAAGCTTCTGTTGAATTAGAAATGACATAAACATCTATTGCATCCCATAGATTGAGCATGGGGACATCTTAATAAATGATGTTTACAGTTCCCTCCAACCATAACATTGGATGACTTTGTTTCCATTTATGATTGTGGCCTGTATTGCTCAGGATTCTCAAAACAAACAAACAAAACACAAACAAAAACACAGAAAATGATTGCCTTACATGATTATGGACAATACCAAGTCCCAAGATATGCAGAGTGAGTTGGCAACCAAAAGACTTAAGTAAGAGGACTAACGATGTAGTTTCTGTTCAAAGGCCAGTGGACTTGAGATCCATGAAGATCCATGTAGCTTTATTTCAAGTCCAAAGGGAGGAAAAAAGCCAATGCCCCACTTTGAATACCATCAGGCAGGAAGAATCCTCTGTTACTTGAGGGAAGGTTAGCCTTTTCATTCTATTTAGGCCTTCAATTGATTGTATGAATCTCACTCGTACTAGGAAGGGCAATCTGCTTTACTCAATCTACGTACCTAATATTAATCTCATACAGAATCCTCCACATACAGACACCCAGAATAATGTTTAATCAAATATCTGGGCACCCTGTGACTCAGTCAAGTTGACATATAAAATTAACCTTCACATGGCCCCAAATGGATATTTTTTAATGGTGTATTAGTTTTACATTGCTGCAAGTTACCACAACCTTAATGGCTTAAAACAATACAAATACATGCGTTTCTATTGTCAGGGCTTCAGGCATAGCTTAGCAAATTTCTACCACTCTGGGTTTCACAAGGCTACCATCAAGGTTAGCCAGACTGCATTTCTTTCTGGATCTGTGGTCCGCTGGAGGTGGTTTTTGGAGAAATGCATTTTCTTGTGGCTATAGAACTGAAGTCCTCAGTTTCTAGAGGTCATTGTAGGCTCCTGCCTTGTGCTCTTTCCATAGACAGTTTATATCATAGCAGCTTGCTTCTTTATGGTAAGCGGGAGGGACTCACTTCAGTCACTAAGACAGAGTCTTATAAAACATAACCTGATCTCAAGAGCGATATCCTTTGTGCTATTCCATTATTTAGAAACTAGTCACACTAATGGAAACAAGATAGTGCTAAGGTATGGAAACTAGGAGTTGAAAATTATTGGGGTCACCCTAGATTCTGTCAACCACAGATAGTTCTTAGAATTGAATTTTGAAGCACACTGAAGATCAGACTTGACTGTGGCTTTCAAAGCTTAAGAATCAATTAAAGGGGACACTTGACAGAAGCAGAAAGGGTGTTTTCATTCCTAATTATAGTTAATAGAGGTAGCTTTGGCACTGACTGCTTTGGAGATTGTTTCTCATCAGAACATTATTCATTAAAAAATGATCTCATAAGGCAAGAGCTCTCATGCTTCAGATTCCATCCACGAGGAGAAGAAATTAAAAGGAAGGTAATAGTAAATACAAACTACAAACATAGTAGGACTTTAATGGTGTCAATTTGATAATAATTACCAACCTGACAAAAGTTCCTGAAATAACCATTCTGTCATTCGATGTACATAAATAAAGTGGTGTCCCTTTGAAAAGACAAAGTGACTCTAGATATATTCCTACAGAAAATCTGCTAGAACTTTTTGTATCCATGCCCTGGATGCCTAATCTCCAAGTTCTCCCCCTGACACACCCTCTTTCTTTTAATGGTGTAGCAATATCTCTGAAATTTCCAGTAATGTAAGGGTCTTTCAGTATTTCCCCTGACTTCCTTCTCTACTCTTACCCTATTGACAATTTATAACTCCTGCACCATCTGGGGAACAGACTGTTGGCTGCCAAGGAGACTCATTAACATTCCCCTCCAGGAGCTCTTGCTGTTTAATTAGGCTGTCTGCTGGATTCAGGCAGTGAGAGCCTTAGGTGGCTATGTAACAAATCCATGAGCCCATGCATTTCAGATGTCAAGGTCACTAAGATTTCTACTTATATGCAATAAAAAAAGGGAATCCAGATTGTTGGTTGCCAAATCCAAATTATCAATGGGTTTATCTTAAAGAGAACTTTTCAGAGTTGATTGGTGCACTAAACATCCCCCACTACATTCATAGCTGTCACAATGGTGTTATTTGACAAAGTTCTAACCCTTACTTAGGTCACTAGGTCTAGCCTTCAGGCCAACCTTCTTGTCAAAACTAGTCAATAGTATTTGTAGACGACTATCCAAACCCAATACTGAGATTACTATATGTGCCATAATTAAATACATCCAATTAACTGAATTCTCTGAGGACAGATTTTTGAAAGTGTTAGCATTCCAGACATACTTGGTTTAAATGGAACAAATGGTATCCTTTTCAAATGCCAAATTGGTGAAATTCTGTTCTAAGAAAAATACCTCTCAATTGAATGGTTTGGTTAATGTTGAATAAACATTTTCTAACCATCACTAGTTTGAAGAAAAAGTGAAAACAGCTTTTGTGCCAAATGTGTCAAGTCACGCTTTTCCAAACTTATGAATGGAATCATCAAGAGTATATGTCAACCAACTCTACTACTTTTTGGCTTAGTTAAGTACTTGTCAATCTACTGATTCATATCATTTATCAAAAACTGAATGATTGTTCACCTTTGGCTAGGGACTTGGCTAAGTGCTACTTCTATGAGATCTCATAATTCAAAGTATTAATGTAGTGAACAGAGAAGAATTTTGAAATGATATTTGAACTGATGAGATGGGGATGATAAATCGGGAGTAGGAAGGTAACATTTTTGGAAAGGAGATGAAAAGAGACACTGAAAAGAGAAAAAGCACATGTATATGCCCTGTATTAGGGGAGTAGACACATTGGAAAGAAGGCTGGTTGAACTGGTTTTCAGAGAGGAGGGGGAATTGCAATGTCTAAGGCTTCCTTAGTCTACTTAGATTGTTCATTTTAAACTGTTTTATCTATTACAGCTAGAGAAACACTTTCCATGACTGAGTATCATTAACCTTAGCACCTGTACTGTTTTCCTCAGGTGTCTTAGCCTAATCTTAACTCTCACTAACAACAACAAGAATAAGTGACTAAATTAGTGGGCTCAGTTTTATTTTCCCTTCCCAGTCTTGATGAATAAACAATATGATGAATTTTCATAAACCTCAAGATGAACTTAGCATTGTCAGTGGCATTACTATAAAATGGGTCTTTTCTGGTAGTGTATCAAAATGCTTTTTAGTATCAAACTTTATGTAAATAATATCTTGCCTAATGACAAAATTTTTCAAAGCTATTTTACCTGCTTCTGCATTTACTTACTTTTTTTCCTTCAAACATGTTTTAGTAGGCTTTCTTTTTTCCCATATCTATTGAGAAAATGAAATATTGTTTTCTGTGTATAATTATTATTTTTTGGTGACTGCATATGTCAATAGTAGACTTTGAACTGTGTTTAATGCTTTGATTTGTTTAAACAGAAAATGTTCCCTCTCCCCCCACCACCATAGCATTAATCAGATAATCATAAGCTCTCTTTTCAGGAGAGAGAGAGAGAGGCTATATAATATAATGAACTTCAGGTCCCCAAGAGAAATACTTAGAGTTCATTATATTAAACTCCCTTTCCTCTTATTATTTTAGTTATAAAGATATATGTGGGGTAGAGGGAGTAAGAAAATTTTTAAAGTACAAATAAACTTTCACATATTTATTCTCAAAATGCTGCTATATTAATCTCTGTTTTGTAGGCTTCACTTATCAAAAAGGGCGAAGTGTAAGCAATCTGTCAAAACCCCGCAACTGGAAGATGCTAGATCTGACATATGACATTGTTTAAAAGTTTTCAATCAGTGTTTTTATTATAGATATTTATTAAAAATGAGTCAATTGTATTTTATAATGCTTTTTGTTTAACAATATTTAACATTTCTAATATTGTTATAGGTAATATAATTGAAAACTGATGTATATGTAACTCAAAATTATCTTTAAAATATGGAATCACAGTTAACAGTTTTATTACACTAGACATTATATATAATATATACATATTATATATGTAGTAGAATAAGATATAAGATCTGGGAGCCGAAGTGGACCACAAGCTATCTGTGAGTTTATAAAGAAATACTTTTAAAAAGCATAATATTTCTAAATTTTATAAATAATTATGCAGTCATCATCTATTTTTATTTCTTGTATTTTTTAAATTAGGAGTATGAGATATTTAAGAAAAGAGCAGCACACGGCAATAGCACTCATTAAAATGTCAGGAAATATTACCAATGGGAAAGCTTAAATGAATGGGAATTAGTTCATGTGAAGATGAAAAAGCTAATGGTCTTTTCATAAGTCAGTAATAATTTTTAACAGCGGGGAAAGTTTTTTATGAACAGTATTGTGATCATCTGGTTTTATTATTCATTGAAAAAAAAGTATGAGAAAGCAAATCTAAATTGGAATGAATTTTAAATAGAAATACTCTGTCTACTACAGATGTTTATTGCTGTTATATATGTTTTCCTATTTAAAGTCTTCATTTATAAACACCTCAGATGCACAGCCTTATATTATTTTTTCAAAAGGAATTAGTTAGATACTTTAGACTGTTCCATATATAGGGAAAGAGGATATAAGAAAAAGGTTATTAGCAGAAACATCTATGTAAATGTTAAAACTTTTTCATCCTCAGGAAATTTAAATGATTTCTCTTGTCTTCTATTCATTGTCCATAGATATAAAATATATTACTAATGTAGTTTAATCTGACATATATATATATATAGATAGATATAGATGTAGATATAGATATAGATATATATATAGATATAGATATAGATATAGATATAGATATAGATTGCAACCACAAAATTATATATTGTAGCAAGTCTGTGTGCTAGTGCCCATGTAATTGGTCATTTTCGGCCATCCTAAGTTGTTCTAATGAAAGCCTTGCATTAAGGGAGATATATAGATGCACATGGGTAAATATAGAAATCTCCAGCTGCATTCAAACAGATGGGCTTCCCTACAACTTGCCCTCATACATCCCAATAGCGGATGAACTCCAGCACAGGTGTGAGGGAGGCACAGAAGTTTCTTGGTAAGTTTAAGAAGAAAAAAAAGGAGAAAAGTAATCTTTATGTTATTTAAATAAAATTTTAACATTTTAATTATTGTTAGAGCAGTAGAAAGAGATAGTGTTAACTTCGAAAGAAAAGAGGCTGGAAGTCTAATGCTTGGGGTCTAACTTTTGAATGAGGTAATAGAAATAGCAACTTCATCTCAAGGAAAAGGGCAGGAGCTTGTTTTGGTTACAAAATGTGCTTTGCCATCCTGAAAGGATTATTGATAAAGAAAGAAACAAACAAGGTCATAGGCCTTGATGTTTTGCTCATTCCATGGTAATCTTATTTCTAGAGATTGTTGGCTCAGCTAGTTCTTAGCTAGATGCTGGGAAGATAAATGTGAACTTGAGCTTGTGACACCACTTAACTTGTAATAATGATTGTTATCAGTGTCTCTCCATCCTGTTTGGAGGGCAGAATATTTGGCTGTGTGTGTGTGTGTGTGTGTGTATGTGTGTGTGTGTGTGTGTGTTTCTAACTGTAAATGACATTTGAAATGCCTAGCTATTTCTCCCAAACTGGTGGCTATGAATTATTACCATTATAGGACTATATAGGCATTTTTTTAGGGTAAGAGAATGCTATCAAACCAACTATAATGTTGCTAGTTTTAAAGTTTTTATGGCCCTAATCTTAACCAATTATCTGGCAAAATTTTAACTTAGGAGTGATCCACATGTTTTCATAATCTTCTGAGTTACTGTGTGATAGCTCAGTAGCTCAGCTATCATTTAATAGTGAAAGTTTCTTGGATGCTAAAGCAGCATGAAGTTCAGAAATCTTGTATGCCTAGGAACTAGGATTACCTGAGAAATCTGTCTTGGGCATCTTCACCCTGAAGTTGTTTGACTTCCACATGGACTTTCTCTAGGGAGACTGGAGCTCATAACAAAACAGATTATGGAGTTGTGTTGGGAAGATGGCATTGTTGTTAGGTTTGGGGTAAAGATATATCATGAGGGAAATAGTTAAACTTTGGGGAAATAAAACTAATAAAAATTAAAATAATTAAAACCATGTTCAAACAACGTAGTTTCTGTTCCACAAAATAAATAAATTAAATGATGTTGTTCATTTGCACTTCTCTAAGTGCCAAGTACAGAATATGTTCTTTATTTTTTATTATATCAATCAAGAAACAGTGGTAAAGAAGTCAGATGGTCTAGGGAAAATGTCCCAAGACTAGGGATAAGAGAGCCTTTACCGCCTTTGGGTGGAGGGAAAGGGAAAGTGGAACAGTAGAAAGGAGAGAGATGTGTGGAGGACTTTATGGAAGGAGCTGTCAAAGGACAGAGCCAGCTCCCTGGGACCTAGAAGGGAGGAAGCTGAGGGAGAAACATGCTGATATCACTCTCTTCCTATCCAGTAATCTCCTACTGTTGCTTTGCATCAGCCAAATACAACTAAAAGCCAAAGGTCAAGGAGGCTTGTAGCTCACTCAAGTAGCTTCTCTGGGCATAGACTACGAAGGACAAGAGTGGAGGGCCAATAAAAATTTTGCATATTAATCTTTCATGGTATGTACTTGTGTTCATAAAATTCAAATGAATTGGCTCAGCTTTAAGTGTACCAAAAGACCTTTGTTAATTTATGAATATAATTTATACTACACAGTTCAACAATTACCTATTATATAAAAAGCCTGTGGTCAACACACCATCACGCCATAACGCAGGAGTCTGCTTGCATGGGATGGGCAGGGCTGCATCCATGGGGAGGCATGTGCGAGGGTGGGCTGGGATTTGACTCTGGAGGACTTGACTGGAGGCATGGTTGGGTTTCTGGGTCCTGCCAGGACTCTTTCTGGGTCCCTGCCCAGCCATGGGACTCTGGGTTCTGGGTCTCCTGTGATTTTGCATGCTGGGTCCCTAGTAATATATGTTAACGTTACATATTGGAGTAAGAAGTGACAATAAAATTATAAATCATCTAACCAGCATTTAACATGAATGGAGAGCATTAGGAAGGCAGCTAGGAGACTTGGCAAATCAAATGATTTTGATGTCAGATCTGAGTTTGAAACCTGACTGGGGTATTACTATGGAGATCTTATGTATTTACTTACTCACAGGGCACTCTACTGCCCTAGGGATTCACACGCAGGGGGATCTGAATCACCTAGAGCTATTGTTGTGAGGACTCCCTTGCTAAAGTCTTACTATAAATCCCCCAGAATGCTAATAATATCAATTTCAATATTCCACTGAGCCTTGTAATCTTGCTTTAAAAATGTTAATGCCTATCATTAGAGTAAAAAAAAAAAAAACCTGAGTGAATATACATAGAATTTACCAGTGGATATACTTCCGTTTCATTTTTGTGATCAGATTCAATGATATTCATTAAAACATTCCAAAATGACACATGAGGTATAGATAATCCCAGTTCAAAAGGATGCTTGTCTACCAAATCCATCCCGGTTACTAGAGATGAGAACCGAGGCTGTGCAATTCAAATCATTTTAGACACATGTGCATCTTTGAAACAAGGAATGTAAGAGCAGGTGTCAGAACACAGATTTGAACATATGGCAAGCTCTTCCAATGCAGCTGGCCGCAATCCTTGTCAAAGGTCATAGAGACGAAAAGACATAAAGTCAGAAGTGGCTAGGTGCTTCAAAAGCATATTCAGGAAAGGCAGTTACAAACCAAATTCCCTGAACCAGAGAAAAACTCCCCCTATTTATCAATAATTGAAAATAATTTGAAAGCTAAATATAAATATAATTATATAAGTTTCTATGTATCAGAGAACAACAGAGAAATAGAGATATTAATCACGGAAGTCATAAAGGCATATACAAAGGTAACAGTGTAATAGAATGTGCTTGGAGATTCAACCAGTTAGCTCCTTGTGTCTCTATATTCACTGCACTCCAGAGAGCAAGTGGGGATTCTGAAATGTAACCACCTTTTAATGGCTGAAACAGGATGGCTATTCTACCATTGTCTAGCATTGGGCTTATGGGAGGAGAGGTTGATAAGACGGTATTTATAGTACAAGTAAGCACCGTTTTCATAGACAGTTATTTTGTAGCCACCATTAGGAGAGAAGCAGTTTGATTTAACTTCTATCTTCTCTGAGGAGTCTTTTCTGATCCTTTAAATATGGGTTACACTCCTCTCCTGAGTTCCCTCACACCTCCCTGCACTACCACAGCACCCTCATGCTGTGCTATATGTAGTTACTCCTCTAAATTTCGCACTAGTTTGGAAGTCCCATGAGGGTGGAATTGTCTGTCTCTTCTGTGTTATATTTAGTGGATTACAGGGAACAAAGTAAATGGTCAGTACATGTATGTAGAGCAGTAGGAACAACCAGTAGTAGTTTTAACTGAAAACAAGAGAAAACCATTTGAGGGGATGTGTGATTTATAAAGAGGAATGTATACTCAGTCTTTATTTGTTTTTACTGGCAGGGTGCTTCTGAATTCTTTGAATTTCCTAAATTATAAAGGTGTCTTTTGTCATGTTAATGAGATGACTTTTAGATCTCACCTTGGGAAGGGGGATGAGGGGCTGGTTGCTAGGAGACCCAGAGGTGTTTTTAGGTGGCAACTTTCAGTCCCGGGGCCCTGAGCTCTGGGAGGGTAGAAGGGCTGGAAGTTGAGTTCAATCCACCAATAGCCCAATGAGTTAATCAATCCTGCCTATGTAGTAAGGCCTCCTTAAAAACAGATGAGCATGGGGTTTGGAGACCTTGCAGGTAAGTGAGCACATGGAGATTTGGGAGAGCTGCACTCTCTGGAGAGGGTATGGAAACTCCACGTTTCCCCCCATACTTTGCCCAATATGCCTCCTCCATCTGGATGTTTCCTGAGATGTATCCTTTTAAGTAATATAATGAGTAAAATGTTTCTCTGAGTTCTGTGAGATGCTCTACCAAATTAAAGAGCTCAAGGAAGGGGTTTTTAGAACCTCAGTCTAGAGTCAGTCTGATTCAAGGTGATCAGTCTGAAGTGAGGGGCAGTCCTAAAGTACTGAGCCCTTACCTGTGGGATCTGACACTCTCTCTGGGTCCATAGTGTCAAAATTGAGTTGGATTGTCAGGTACCCAGCTGGTTTCTGAGAATTGCTTGGTGATGCGAGGGAAAAATTCACACGCTGGAATTGATAGCCAGAGTTGTAGGCTGATGTAAGACACTCCTTTTTACTCTGACTGGCTTTCTGTGAGGCAGAATTGTTCCTCGGTTAGTTTGGATATATCCTGGAAGATATTGTTAATAAATGCTTGTTTAGAGAAGAGAGCCCTGAGATTATAGTTTATTCTGACAGGAAGGAAGTGTATCCATTCTAGTTTATTCTTAATGCATGACCCTGGGAAAGACCGAGTCAGGCTTTTCAGAACCTGGCTACTATAATCTTTTAAATAAGAGATCTTGCTGATGTTTCTGTCTTCTTTTCTCTTCTTCTCTGAAAGCAGTCCTATATAATAAAAGCTAATATGCAAATTGACCAAAGGTGGGACACCAGGCTGGTGGGAGCAAGGGGCTGGCAAGCAGGCGGCGCCAGGCCAGCCAATGCAGGTGCCAGCAGGCAGTGGGAGGGGATTGCAATTGGTGGGGGGCAGTGGAAACTGGTGGTGACAGAGAGGCAGTGGGAATGGGCTCGCTGGCCTGCACTGTCTCTTGATGAGCCTGCTGGTCGCCTCCTACAAAGGGAGGCCAGACTGCAGCTTAGGCCTGATCCCTGTGGAGCAGGCCTAAGACATCAGTTGAACATCCCCCAAGGTCTCTTGGACTGTGAGAGGGTGTAGGTCAGACTGAGAGACCCTCCCTAGTACACGGATTCTAGTGTACCAGGTCTCTAGTCCTATACAATAAAAATCTAATATGCAAATTGTCCCCTCGACTGGGAGTTTGACCAAGAATTCTGCTGAGACTGGTTTGGCTCAGTGGATAGAGCGTCAGCCTGTGGACTCAAAGGTCCCAGGTTCGATTCCGGTCGGGGGCATGTACCTTGCTTGTGGGCACATCTCCACTGTGGTGCATGCAGGAGGCGGCTGATTGATGTCTCTCTCTCATCAATGTTTCTGACTTCCTATCTCTCTCCCTTCCTCTCTGTAAAAAATCAATAAAATATATTTAAAAAAAAATTCTACCACTCACTATGACATGCACTCACCACTAGGGGGCAGCGCAGAACATGGCAGGCATCAGAGATGTGGCACTGGCAATAGGAAGTGCTGCTGGCCCTGCTAGGTCCTGGTGAGAGCAGGAACACAGTGGGATGGTAGAGGAGGAGAAGGTGGGTGAGAATGGGACACAATCACGCTGTGGATTGTCCCATGATAACTCAGGTGGAGATGGGCATGGTGGGGAGGGAGGCTGGCACCCAGGTGCTGCCCAGGGCCTAGAGGTTAGCTGGGACCTGCCCTTTCATACCAGACACTAGCGCTTTAATCACTGACCAGGCATAGAGACCGCACTTGTGCGAGAATTTCATGCACCAGGCCTCTAGTAGAAATATATTTTTAAAAGGAACAAGTAAGATATCTCATGGGCACATGTCTCTAGGCAATCTAGTGTTAACTCAAAACACAGCCACAAGTTCTCTTGAATGAAACCTGTGTTGCCATTTAACAAAGAATCAAAAACAATTTGGCTAGTATCCTGTACATTTTTGCGGACATTGAGGCCCATCTGATATATATTTATCTTTCATTTTTAAACTCTGGTAACCTAAGCGACAGTCAACACTTATTCCTCAGTTGTTAATGTCTGAAGTTAGGACATAGTCTTACAGGACTGTTTTCTTGCTGACTGCTGTTATGCGAAAAAGTAAAATCTTGAGAGAAGCATGCTGACAGATCTTGCTAAAAATGTGCTAATATTTTCGCCTTGTAAAATGCATACTTTCACTCCTAACTCTCAAGGATTTTTTTTTAAAAAGCTTACAATATGTAAATAATTACAGAAATAGAAGAGTTTCGTATTAAAAGAAACTTCAGAACTTATTCTTAAATAAAGAATATTCAAAATCATAACGGAAGTGAGAACAAAATACTGGAGGTAGTGGTAGGGCATCTCACAATGCAGAGCTTTGGGAAGGTTGTGGGAGACTAAGATCTCCCTGCCCATCTTACTCCTCAGGAGTTCTCTGTGACTGAGGGCAGACTCCACATGCAATCCACTTGTTATCAAGTCTACTTGGTAATGAAGTGAAAATGTAGCATTAAAGAGAGGTAGCTCTAGTGCTTGAACAAATCTCATGAAGAAAAAATAGTCCTGAAGGTAGAGTTATGATGTGTTGGTTTATAAATATTGCCCTAATTATATTTTAGTACAATCAATAACCATTCACCGGATACAGAAGAATTACCATTAGAATGCCATTAGAAAAGAGTGCACTTGGTATCATTCATGTAAAACTGCAAGCATGGGTCCCTCTATAATATACCTGCCATTAAGAAAATTGCCGGTTAATTTTGTTGGCTAAATTGTCCATATGCCACATATGCTTTAATTATTTGGAGGGGAGGGGAGCTATCGAAAACTTGATGACAACAAGACTTAAATCTATATGTTTTCAAAATATTATCTTAAACATTTTATATAATCCTACCCAAATGAATAATTTAACATTAGGACCTGGACACAAAATTATTAGACCTCTGTGATGATTAGGTGAAATGAGGAATTTTAAAACACTATTAGGTTAGCTTTTATTACACATAATGAGAATCTCCCAGATGGTGTAGAAATCATTAAAAATTAATTTTATAGCCACTGGACTTGTCTTAAAGTGTCTTGAACTGATAATCCTTCATAATTTTATACCTTTGCTTCAGTTCATTGATGAAGCCAAGTAGCTGGCTTTTTAAAATTGATGATCTTATTATAATTATTGAAGTGTAGTACATTCATTTTGCCTAAGGTGTTTCAATTGAGTCCCCCCCAAAAAAAATATGCTTTAGTACTGCAAATTTCAAATATTTCAATAATGAAGACTCTTTGTAATATAAAATATTGGTTATAGGCCCATATTGTTAAAGGTGGCCTTTAAATAGTTGCTGATTGAGAAGGTGCATGATACAGAGCAACTATGAATTAAGTATTGGTTTAAAGTAAAAATGCATTTAGTAACCCAAATGTTATTATACTTATTTGAAATGTAAATATATACTATACATACTAATGGTATAATATGTGACAGGATTAAATAGTTATTCCTACTACCTTGTTAGGAATGTGTGACTCATGCTGAACCATTGTTCTAGACTTTGTTTAAGAAGGTATACAGTGTCCGTGTCATAAAACAAAGGGCATCAAAAAAGATTGCTGTGTCAGTGGATAAAAACTTGTGTCTAAAACCTGAAACATGCCCTTGCTGAGAACTTAGCTGGCTTCTTTTGATGTCACAACAATTTTAGGATGGAAACACCTCTTGTGTCACTGTGGTGCTATTTATGCATCACAGGGGCCAATACACAAATTTACAATCTCTCATGTCCTAAATAAGTATAAGTGCCTTTTAAAGTTCCTCCTTAGTACCATGGTGATTTTCAACTGGTGTGTTGCAAGAATTTTTTAAACATGATATCCTGACTACTTAGTCACAGGCCCTGACCTCTTTTCTCTCAGATGGTCAAATAAAAAGTGACAACAGCCAACACAACAGTAGCGAGCTGATATAAATGAATCAAAATTATACTATTATTTTTTTCAGATCAGCAAAAAAATAATCTATTGTTTGGTGTGCTGCAGGGTTTCAGTAATGAGCTTATGTGCGCCATGAGATGAAAAAGGTTGAAAACGCTGTCACAGACTAATTAATGCCATAGAGTGAGTCTGACATATATTCTTGTTATTAGTGTTAATAATGCTCCCAACCCCATTTTAAATTCTGCAAATTGGCTAAACCCTTACAAACACTGGCATTATGTATTATAATTTATACATTTATTTTTAGAAATAAAATCAGATAGTTTGCTTTTTAAAGGCCACTTTAATAATATTGTCTCAATCTATGTGTCTAACTGTGAATTAATAACAAAGTAATCCTTTCCCTATTTGTATTTGTCATTTATGCATTATAATTTTTCTTATAAAATCAATGTGCATATTTACATATATAGACATGTATATATATATTATATACTTGTAAATATTTATATATATTATACTTAATATCTCTAGGGAATATTAACACATTTATCACACTCCTGCATACAAAGATTACAATATTTTAGCTGTGTCTCTTGCCAAACAGGCTTGTCAGGTTTGCTATGTGTGTGTACACATTCACCAATTAATTGGTTGTGTCTGGTGACTACAGTGTGTCATCAGGCCAACTGCACACACTACCAATTCCTGATAGCAACATTTTGGCAAAGGCATATATTTGAAGAAATGAGATTAGTATAACAGTTGGGCAAAAAGAAGAGAAACAGAAACAAACCATTAAGAGGATAGGAACATTTGAGTACTGCAAAATATGAAAAGAGATTAAATAGCTAGTTACTCAAGTCCAAGGTAATTTCTTGAGTCTGGTTCTCACGATGTTTCAGCAAAAACTTTATGATGTTTTTTCATATCAGGGCTATGTTTTCACCTGTGTGGTAGTAACAGTTGTAAATTCTGTCGTTTCCAGGACTATTTCTACTTCATGCATTCTATATTTGTGTCTCTATAAAAATAGTTGAACTCATCAGACCATGTAGGCACATAGATTCCAAAAAAATATGGTCACAGTGTAAAAGCTACAACATCAATATAGGCTGCCGAGTTTGCCATGGAAAATTTACTTCAACTGCCAGTCAAGAAGAGTGTTCTAGAACCTTTACACCAATGATGACAGCATAGCATTGTGGTTAGGAACTGAGAAATTATGTAAACTTGTGTTCTCATTTTACCATTAACAACTATGACCACACGCTAATGACCTAACCTTCCAAAATCTTGGTTTTCTCATTTGAAAATGAAGAACAGTGAAGAGCCTATTTTAGAGTTTAAATGAGATTAAAGGCATGGTATAAACACTCAATAATGGTTAACTTTATTAAGTGGCAATAATTGGATATCAACATTTGAGGCCATATCAGTTTATGTAGGCATGTCTAAAACAAAATGGTCATGCTAAAAATCTTTGAAAAGAATCTTATCCCTTTTTTTGGTTCTCTATTTTTGTCTGAGTCAGCTTTGTAACTTAAAAAGGAGGATGGGGTATCCATCTTGGACAAATAGCACTACATGAGTGCTCATTGTCACATGTATCATGGGAAAATTCCCAGTGACTTTTCTTGGTACTGATTACAGTTATAACTTGTACTAGTATGTTAGTTATTGAACATTAAAAAGGCAAATAGAGGTTGAAAGAAGTAACAAAACAAGTCATTCTACTTCTTTATAAATAAGGCAATAAGAGTTTTATATGAATAAGGAGTGGGCAAAAAGTAGATTTACAGTTGTTTCTATCCTATATAATAAATGCCTAATATGCAAGTTGTCCGCTTGACAGGAGTTCCACTGGGAGTTTGACTGCTCCACCAGTCAAACATACTCTGGCCACCAGGGGGAAGACACTCCACCTGGTAGGTTAGCTTGCTGTGGGCACTGGGGGGCTAGACTGGAAAGTGAAGTGTAAGGTGAGAGCCCTCAGGAAGCTGCCAGGGTCTGACCCATGGCCCAAGTAGAGGCAGGTATGGGGAGGAGTCAGGAGAGACCAAGACTGCTAGCATGATCCAAGAGCCATGGACTGCACAGCCCTCCACAGCCTGTGACCTTTTCAGTGTGCAATTTATAATCTCCAGAGCTGCTTCTTTTTATTTGTTAAGTTTCACTAACTACTCCAGGAGAGTGGGTAGCACTATTACAGGGAGCCTTGGGCTCCAAAGACTGGATGCAACAGAGAGGGGGGCGGGGCTAAATCAGAGAAAACAAGTCCAAAACTTAAAAGGAAGTGGGAGGTGGCCTAGAAAAACAGCTGGATGGGGCCAGCTGAGGAGCCTCATGCCTCCTTCCCATGACCCATCACCCCAGCTCTCCTCTGGAGCCCCGCCTGGGCTAGCCCCACACAGCTCAGTACCACAGCACAGCCCTGACCACAGTGCCTTGCCTGCGCATCCCCCCAACCCCCAGCACCCCTCACCCTGCCCCACACAGCCTTTGGGGAACTCTGCCCCTAGAGGAGAAAGAGGGAGACTGCAGACAGGAGGTCACAAGATGAGGGGGCAGAGCCAAGTTAGATGGAGGGGAGGGAGGGAGAGACACCACAGGACTTGGTACAGAGATATGCAGGGAAGGAGTGGCTGTTGCAGAGAAGTTTCCCTTGGTTCAAGTAGAAACCCTGACCCCTCATTTTACAGACCCTGGCAGAATGTGTGTGTGGGGGGGGGGAGGGGGAGGGTGATGGCGAAGACAAAAGAGGGTATGAGGGGACTGGATAGATGGAGAGCAGTGACGTTTGATTCATGGCCTATTTATTTTGTTAAAATATTTTTGTTGATTTCAGAAAGGAAGGGGGAGTGGGAGCAAGAGAGAGAGAGAGAGAGAGAGAGAGAGAGAGAGAGAGAGATCAATGATGAGAGAGACTCTATCTGCTGCCTCCCACTTCCCACTTGCCCCCTCCTGGGGATTGAGCCCACAACCCAGGAAAGTGCCCTTGACTGGGATCCAACCCAGGACCCTTCAATCCGCAGACTGTGGCTCTATCCACTGAGACAAACCATCTAGAGTGACCCACGGCCTATTTAAAACTTCTGCAGTAGGCTGAGCAGGGGTCTTACCACCAGGGTGTTACCTGATAATGGAGATGTTTCTCCTTATGTTGGGATAATGGAAACCACAGCAAAGTAAAGACAGACCCATGGGAGGCTGCAAAGGGTTTCCATCACCACCAGGGGGCAGATGCTCTGAGGGGTGAGTTAGCTTGCTGCTGAGGTCTGGCTGCTCTGGACTGGGTGAGATGGGGCTGTACATGCCCTGGAGCCCTCCTGCAGTCCCTCCTGCTTCCCCTCCCCAGCCACTGGCCCTGATTGACTCCGATTGGGACTAGACCAGATGGCTCTGATGGGCCTCAATCATCGACTAGGTGGAGGGACCCCACCTGTGCAGGAATTTGTGCACTGGGCCTCTATTGGAAAATAATACAACAATTAATAAATAATATTACCAAATAAACTCTATGTTCCATGTACTTCAACTACAGATCTACTTTTGCCCACCTCCTGTATTTTTGTTCCATTCCCCTTTAATTCCTCAGGCTAGATTATAAGAGGTAGACTGTGGATATAAACATTTTAATACCTTTGATAAAGCTATTTAAATTGTATTCTAAAAGTCCTCATTCATATTCCTAGCACCAGTGTTTTGAGACTGCCAGCTTCTTCTCCTCCTTATTGGCACTCAGTAATTTTTTTTTAAATACCATTGAAGGCTTTTTGAGGCCAAACTTGTAAAGTGAATAGCACAGTTACCTCTAATCATCAATTATTGAAGAGACACTATTTGATTAATAATGTCTCCCTAGCCTAAATGAGTTCTGCATGTTTTATATTAGAAAGAGTTAAACAAGGGTCAAAGTTTATCATACTTATTTGTAGAGTTACCTTGAAAAAGACTTACTTGGTCCTGGAATAAAGAAGTGATTGTAAGAGTGATGATCTTACAGCTTTGAGACCAGTCATGGGAATACAGAGCAGTTCTATATTTCCCTTCAAAATCATCATCCTAAGTCATGTCCAAGGTAGTCATATAGACAGTGTAACTCAATAGCTCTAAAGAGAGGCTACCGCGGTTACCTGGAGCATCAGACGGGAGACTTCTTCGGAGGCTCATTGTACTAATACAATTACTTGTCTGAATGAAACTTAAAATGTCCCAATGATTTTTTTTTAACTTTGTTTGTGGTATGAATTTTATTCTTATTTATTCCAGAGCATCGTGAAGGATGTATTTGAAGTCAGTTCTATGATTTGATTTCAAATACATCCTGGATGGCCTGCTTGACCTATAGCTAAATTTCAGTGCTTATGTTCACTGTTCCTCAAAGGGAGAATCAAATGGAAAGCAGGGGTTATTATGCCATTGAATACTTATTATTTATAGATATCTTTCTCATATAAGGTGGCAATTGGAATGGAATGATAGTTAATGAAAAACAAACCTAAGTTAAGCCATCTTAATCTGTAAGTCCTCTCCCTTTCCTCTATAAGCCCACTTCCTACCTCTATTGAGGGATATTTTCCCCACTATGCTCCATCTCACATACTAGATACATTATTTATTTATTTTGGTTATTGGTTTTCTCATTCCACTAGGAGTATGTTTCTTGAAGGCAGAGATTTGTGGTTTTTGTTTTGATTTTTTTTGTCACTACTTCATCCCCTGTGTCTAGATTACCTGGAAGCTCATGGTAGTTGGTTAATAACCACTTATGAAGTTAGTTAATAAACTTACAAAAATTAAATTTTTAGAAAATGTAATGAAAAATAAGATGAAATAGATATGACCTGTGTTTTTTTTTTTATAATGAATGCTAAATTGTATTTAACTTTTAGCTCACATCTCTCAAAGATAAAGCAATGTAGCATAATGCTTACCAAGGCTTTTAAAATGCAGATACTTATCTGGTGATACGTAAAGTATATTTAGGGAGGTATATTCTTTATTGAATATAAATATTCCCAAAGCCAGATTTGCAGTATCTGTTAAATAGCATCCATTAACACCCATTGAAGTTGGGAAAATCTGGCATTTGGGATAATGCTGTCATCTTTTTTCTCATTTCTCTCAATAAATTCAGTCTTTGTTACTGAAAATGTTTTTATGATTATCCTTTTAACTTCTTTATATATTTATTCCATAATTAAAAAATAAGAGGGAGACAATAAAAAGGAGGGAAGGGAAGGGAGAGTGTGAGAAGACACAAGTATTTATGATATGAATGAAAAGAGATATATAAGCAGCTATTTATAAAACAATTGATAAGAAAGGTAAATAATATTATTGAGCATTTATTATATGTCTAACATTATTATTTCATATATTTATAAAAAAGAAAAAAAAGAAAATTGTAACATTTGACATATTAAATGAAGATGTTTAGGCCTCTAAATTAATTTTAATTATCATTAATTTTTCCTTTTTTCTTTATTAAGTTATTACATATGTGTCCTTATCCCCAGATTGCCTCCCCACTGTCCCACTCATGCCCTCACCCCCTTGGTGTTTGTATCTATTGGTTAGGCTTACATGCATGCATCCTTTAATTGATCTCTCCCCATTACCCTCACCATCCTCTACCTTTCCTCTGTGGTTTGACAGTTTGATGATAATTCTTTGTCTCTAGATCTGTTTTTGTTCATCAATTTATGTTGTTCATTATATTCCACAAATGAGTGAGATCATGTGATATTTATCTTTCTCTGACTGGCTTATTTCCCTTAGCATAATGCTCTCCAGTTACATGTATGCTGTTGCAAAAGGTAAGAATTCCTTCTTTTTACCACAGTATAGTATTCCATTGGGAAAATGTACCACGGTTTTTTAATCTCATCTGCTGATGGGCACTTAGGCTGTTTCCAAATCTTAGCTATGGTGAATTGTGCTGCTATGAACATAGGGGTGCATATATATCCTTTCTGATTGGTGTTTCTAGTTTCTTGGGATATATTCCTACATCAAAAAGAAAATACAACCAAAATAAATAAGCTCTTTCTAAAACATTTTACATTCAAAAGACAACTCATCAAATCTCTTTTGACTCTCTGTGACATTAAGGGAAATGGTAATACTATATTCATTAAATTAATGCTCCATTGTTGTCTCTGGGACTTTATTCCAACCCATTGACACCCATTCTGCAACTTTTGATGCTGGCATATTCCAGAACACATGCAGTGGTATTAATGGAGGGTTTTCAACAATGACCAGGACTTCAGTTTTTTTCTACAACTATCCTTTTTATTTTAATACATATTTTTTAATATATTTTATTGATTTTTTACCGAGAGGAAGCGAGAGGGATAGTTAGAAACATAGATGAGAGAGAGACATTGATCGGCTGCCTCTTGCACGCCCCCTACAGGGAATGTGCCAGAAAACAAGGTACATGCCCTTGACCAGAATCAAACCTGGGAACTTTCAGTCAGCAGACTGAAACTCTATCCACTGAGCCAAACTGGTTTCGGCATCTACAACTATCCTTAAAAGGGTTAATAAGTTGAAACTAGAGGGTCTGCATTTGTCTAGTCAGGTCTGGAATAATAATCAAATTAGCACTTCACAACAAGTACAAATATGTAACAAGTGCCACCTAACCTAGGGTGATCATAAATACTTAATATGAATTTAAATATATTGAAGTGTGTGTGTGTGTGTGTGTGTGTGTGTGTAGTAAATGTTTCAGAATAAATAAAATAGATTTCTTAGCTGAGTAATGGCTGCACAGGTGCTCATTGTGTATATGTAAATTGTCTATTTGAGGAGGTTTATAGAGAAAAATGGGCAGGGGCGATTGGAAGCTTATTGCCTCCCCAGTCCTTGGAATGCATGTTCTGTCCACTGGTCCCACAGTGGGACCCCTTTTCAAGGATGCAGCCTTGAGAGAGCTCTATGTTGTTGACACCTCAGACCATCTGGATGGCATAAGTGACTGAACCCAGTTAAGGCCTCTAAATTAATATAAGGTCTGGCAGTTGGATGGGGAAATCTATTCATCTTGCATTCACCCATGAGAAGCTTCATATGTAAGTTTCCTTGCTTATTAAATCTGACATCTACCAATATGGAGTGGTCAGCCCTTTTTTTTTCCATCTTTTTCCCTCCACACACCGGGGCCAGTTTACAAGCCAACAGTGTTATAATGAATGACTAGATGAGACATGAAAATTAGATTGGGACCTACTTATGCTGAATGTTGTATTTCATGAAAAAGTAACTTTTACTAAAGAAACTTCTCTAGAATGGCAGTGAAAACACACACACACACACACACACACAAATATGCTTAATTTCAAAAGACAATTCTGATAGAAATGTAAAATACAAACTAATTATGGCTGGAAGTAGCATTAAGGGGACTAAGAAACACAGGGGAGAGAGCACAGTGAATCTGGGTTAGTGTCAAAAGTGGGACAGGGAACGGGTGAATGACAAAAGTCCTCTGAAATTCTATAAGTAAATATCAGGCATGTCCTGAATTTTCTGTCTAATCTTCATGACAGTAAAATGTTAAAATAAATATTAAATACATTAAACAAAGTATTAAAATAATTTATTAGTACTTTAGAATCTGGATGTGTTTAGATGTTTAAATGCAATAAGTTTGTTTTTATGTAGAGGTTCTGGTTATAAGTTGAAACATCTATACTAACAAAAGGGTAATATGCAAATTGGTCAGGATGCCCTCACAGTAATAACCAAAGAGCAGACTGCATGGAGCAACCAGGCCAGCAGAGGGGGGATATTGGGGGCAACCAGGTCAGCAGGGGGCACACTAAAGGGTGACTGGGCTGGCCAGGGGGCAGTTGGGGGTGACCAGATTGGCAAGGGGGTCAGTTAGAGGCAATCAGGCTAGCACACAGAGATGGTTAGGTGTGATCAGGCTGGCGGTGGGGGGCAGTTAGGGGTGATCAGGAAGGCAGGCAAGCAGACAGGTAAGCAATTGGGAATCAGTGGTCCAGGATTGTGAGAGGGATGTTCGATTGCTGGTTTAAGTCCTAAACTGGCACTCAGATATCCCCCGAGAGGTCCTGGATTGGAGAGGGTCCAGGCTGGGCTGAGGAGACCCCTCTCCCTCCATGCACAAATTTTGTGTACCGGGCCTCTAGTAATGTAATATCTAGACATATTTAGGGAACAATTGTCTCTGGACTACTTAATATAATATTTAGCTTTGATACCTTTAAAGTCAATGTCTCAAATGCAAATAACTTTTAAAAGTACTCTTTATTTTCAAATATATTGTTCCAATGTACCTCAATAGTACAAGGGATATGTATGTGGTAATTATTCAGTATCTATTAAAGTCCCATGATAATTGGCATATGGTGTTATATAACAGTACATAATAACATATGATGACTGTAATTAAGTGCATCGACTTAAGACTTTGTCTTTTAACTACCCTCAGTGGACACTGAATGGAGGTAAATTAAAGGTTCATTAAGCTGTGTTAAGAAGAAAAAAAAATGTTTTCAAATGGCAGATGTACTGTGGAATTAAATGGAATTATTAAGATCTGTTCTTTAGTGTTTTCTCAAGTGCCAAGTCCAGACTCAACTCTTGGAAATGATTTAAGAAATTAAAAGGAACATTACTTTTCACAGTTTAACATTTGAGCTTTAGATGTGTAAAATATTGGAAATGTGGTTGTTTCTATATTGAAGTGACTTTTGGTGTGTTTTTTGTTTTGTTTGTTTGTTTAATGTTCTGTGTCTGCAAGGAAAAGCAAAGCAAAAAAGAAAACAATAATGTATGCTGTGGAGGTAGACAAAACATCTGCAACACCCAGCATTTTCCCATTTAGATGATCCAGAATTTACATTTCTAAAATAAGAATTATCCTTTCTAATTTGAATGGGTAGTTACAAAAAAGAATCACAGACGATGGGATATTTTAACTGATTCTTATTCCTAAAGGTGTCAAGAAGGCATTTAAACCTAAAAATGTAATAAATTTGAGCTTTCCTATATATTTGCCAGTCTAATAGCATTATTAAGCATGTGGATAAATATTGTCCTTTATTTAGTAATATTATTATAAATGCAATTTAAGCATTCCAATTCTCTCTGGCACAGGAATATTTACTAATTTATCTTTTTAAAAAATGTTTCTGATGCTAACATCTTATAGCTAGGAAGAGGCTTTAGTTTTCACAACAAATAAACAAGCAACAGTATAGATGTGCATGTTTCTTTTATGAGCAAAAGTGAGTATGTAGATAGGAAAGGGTGAAATCCTTACCAAAGGACAACAAATCTTGAAGGCAAAACATTTTCCCCCCAGAAACTTTTCCTGGTTCAAGTATGGAACATATAGTTTTACTTCAGTATATATTTTGGCATCTTTTTGCCTCACGCCTATAGAGAACACCTGTGCCCTTACTGGGAACAATTTTATAAAATGAAGGCATTTTGGCTGGGGTTTAGAAAGTTACAGCAAAAGGCAGAGGAAGAATGATAGGAGTTTAAACTCTTCTTTTAAATAGGTTTCATTGCACTATATATTATCCTAATATATAAAACCCTGGGTCCATCACATCCACAATGAGTGGGTTGCTGTGGTGACCCAGCACTGGCTGCTGAAGAGGCTGTGAATCATACCCAGAGAGAGGCCTGAAGAGAAAAGAGGGTCTTATCTGTAGCCTCTGGGGCTGCTATTGATCAGCACTTCCTCTCTCTTTCTCTCTGGGCATGGCCAGCAGCCACACCTCAATTTCTTTCCAGGCCTCCACCAGGGCTGCTGATCAGCCCCACCTTTTTGATCAGGCCCCTTTGACAGGCCTAGAGATGCTGACTGGTATAGAAACTGACCAATCAAAACCAAATTGGTTGGCAGAGAAGGGCAGTTAGGGGAAATCAGGCACTCAGGCAGAGGGGTTAGGGACAATCAAGCTGGGAGGCAGAGACAGTTAGGGGAGATCAGGCAGGCAGGCAGGTGAGTGGTTAGGAGCCAGCGGTCCCAGATTGCAAGATGAATGTCCGTATTTGGAGAGGGGGAGAGGGTGCAGGCTGAGCTGAGGGGAACCCCCCCCCCTCTCCCTTTGTGCACAAATTTAATGCACTGGGCCACTACTATATTGTAAAATGAAACCATTTGAAGTATACCACTTAAGGGACATTTTATAATCAAATTGTGTTCTTTATATATGCTGGCTAACATAACTTACCACATACTGCTTGTAAATATTTCATTCTGTGGTTCTTTTTTTTTTACTTTCTTGGTAGTACAAAGGTGATTGATCAAGTACTATTTATCATTTTTCTTTTTACTTGTGCTTTTTTGCAATACAGTATCGAGATACAGAAATGTTGGGCAAAAATGCAGTGGGACTTAAGTATATTTTTAAAAAGATGTTTTCTGAGCCAAAAACTGGTTTGGCTCAGTGGATAGAGTGTCGGCCTGTGAACTGAAGGGTCCCAGGTTTAATTCTAGTCAAGGGCATGTATCTTGGTTGCGGCCACATCCCCAGTGGGGGGTGTGCAGGAGGTTGCTGATTGATGTTTTTCTCTCATCAATGTTTCTAGCTCTCTATCCCTCTTCCTCCCTTTCTGTAAAAAATAAATGAAATAAAAAAAGACGTTTTCTGAAATGTTTTTGCATATAAGCATCTAGATTATGCTAAATATATGAAGGGGGAAGCAGGATGTTGAAGTTAAGAACTCACAGTCAAAGAGAGTTTTTGAAACTTTGGAACAAGTAACAGGCTAGGGAAAGTGACTTTCTATATGCATCTTTTCTATATACTGAAGGTCCAGTGTATTTTTACCCAACATTTCTTTTCTGGAAAGCAAAATGAATAAGCAAGAGTCTTTCCAAGTCTCTAGAGAAGAGATCCCTGATGAAGCCAGGGAGGTAAAAGAGCCAACACTAAAATAACTTATTCTTCCCCTAAATGGTGTAGGATACTATCAATATTTATCTTATTTAGCTTACTGTCTTTAAGGATTTGTTTTTAGTGAATATAAGAGTTGTTATATTTTGAAGGCAGTGTTTTGCATATCCTAGAAAAATTTAGAACTCTTTACAATAATTATTAAGAGGTTGTTTCTCTGAGTTTATGGTTACTATAACCTGCTTTTTATTAAGATCTTAAATTCTTAAAGTAGAAATTATGCCATCAAAATAGTTTTTAGATTTCTATATGTACCTTAATTTAACTCTTAAGTTTCCAAGTTGGTGAGTGTCCACTGTACCAGTAAGATGTCTAGAGTATCCATAATAACAAAAGTTTAATATGCTAAATAGACTGGACAGCCAAATGACCTGCTGCACATCATTCCAGATGTCTTTCTGGATGATCTTCCAGACAAAGCTATGGTTTCAGGGTCCAAGGCAGAGGTAAATAGGGGTGATCAGGCAGGCAGGCGAGGAGGTAGAAGCAATCAGGCAGGCAGGCAGAGTGTATATGTACACACACACACACACACACACACACACACACACACACACATATATATCCCTTCCATCAATCTAAACATATTTTTTACCACACCCCGGTATATACCTTTATCTTAATTAAGAGAGTAGCCTTGCTTTGATTCCTACATGCAGATAGTAATTCCTAACTTCCTGTTCGAGTTCATCTTCATTATTTCTTCAAGTGACTTCTTTATTCCTAAGCCCTATCCATTTTTTCAAGGCACAGTTTGAGTTCTCACTGAAACCCTGCTTAATTTCACCTTTCCTAAATTCTTATCTTAGATCTCACACTTTACTTTTTAATTAAGCTTCAAGTGTATATATAAATTAGTTTAATCTTTGCTGATAGATTGTAATTTACTTAAAGCACCTTCTTATATGGTATATTGGTTTATATTTTCACTAGAGGTCCAGTGCATGGAGTTTGTGCACTAGTGGGGGCGTGGCCTGTAGGTATTGATGTGCTGTGGGAGTGCTACTCATCCTGGTTAGCGGCTGCCCATGCTGTGGTAACAGCTGCTCATCCCAGTCAGCCGAGTGGGGCCTGACCTCTGAGCGGTTGCTCCTTTTGTGGGAGTGCACTGACCACCAGGGGGCAGCTCCAGTGTTTAGCACCTGCCCCCTGGTAGTCAGTGTGTGTCATAGTGACTGATCAATCGGTAGTTCTGGTCATTCTGGTCATTCCACAGTTCAGCTGCTGGTCTTTTATTATATAGGATAGTTCCAATACTTATTTTCTTGTTATATAATTCATCTTAGAGATGATGATTGACAGCTACTTATAGATGTTTGCTCTGTCTTAAGAACTGCACTAAGTACTTACAATTTATTCATTGAACTCTCATAGTGACCCACCCATAACTGCGATGTGTGTGTGTGTCAATATCTACAGTCTAGGAAGCAGAATCTTAGAAAAATTAGTATCCTGTCCTAGTCAGTAAGTGGAAGCATTGGAATTCATGTCTGCTTCTCTTTTAAAGCCAAGTGAATGATGTTTTTTACTGTATTGTGTTACAAAATTGTTTTTGTTTTTACTCTTATGACATGTTTAATTCATGTGTCACCAAGGTTTTTATAAAGGGCCCTACTCTCTCCCACTCTTCCTCCCTCTCTCTCCCACACCTTACTCCCTTCCATTCTCTCTAAAAATCAATGGAAACTGAGACATCTTGTTTTGTACGTTTTAGATATTCCTTGTTTTCCACCACTAGTTACTGTTCTATCTCCTCTTTCAAAGATAAATTTGCTTGAAATTCCTGTTTGGGTATCTTAAGGTGTTCTTTCTGGTTTATTCTCTTGTTCTCCAACCCCTCTGATTCAGGACAAATGACTTTGTTACTGGAATCCTCCTGCACTTCCTGCTTTATGTGAGGTAAATGTGGAGGTTCTGTTGTAATTTGTTTACTCTTAGCTTCTTCTTTCAGCAAATTTACATCATCATGGGATGCAAAACTTTGAGTTTTATCTAGCCTAGCTTTTTCACAAAGTAAGACACCTCTTACTTTTCCCTCTTTCTTTGTTGTCTCTGTCACAGATTTCTTTGGATGTAGCAATGTCCTTATAAGGAGTCCCTGTGCATTCATCCTGTATTCTTTTGCAGCTTTGTCTCTGCGCTGTTTCTGGAAGTCCAAGTGACACCTTCCATCCTTTTAGAAAAACTATGTTTGCCACACTTCCTCCCTGTCCAGCTTTGGAGGAGACTGATTCCTGGATAAATTCTTCTTCAAATCTGCCTTAGAGATCTGCAATTTGTTCTTTAGGCCAAAAAGTGGCTCATTTCCCCCTACCATCAGGGCTTTCCTCAGTGCTTACATTTCTCATGTTATAAATTTAGATATGCCTCAGTCATAGGCTTCAGGGGATATTATATCCTCTTGCTTATTTCTGAATAAGATAAATAGTAGAAGAAGTACCTTTTCTGATTATGTCACTGGGCAGAAGAAATGTTCCCAGTGGCTAGAGTGAATTATTTCTCATACTTTGAATTTAGAGGATTTAAAGAAGGGGAAAATCTTGGGCTTAATATCTTGAAGAAACTATACTTTTAAAATTTTGCTGTGTTTTTTGGTTTGAAGAGTGTTGGTAAAACTCTTAGCTGTAAGTTTAAAAATAATTGGTACCTGACAACTTTATCAGTTCTTTTTGCCTTTTTTTAATGCCTCATAATTCTTTTTAAAAATTATTAATTTATTTTAGAGAAGAAGGGAGAGAGAGAGAAACATCATTTTGTTATTCAAATTTACTCATGCATCGTTTGATTCCTATATGCGCCCTGATGGGGGATTAGACCCTTAACCTTGGCATATCAGGACAACACTCTAACCAATTGAGCTACCTGGCCAGGGCTCTTTTTACCTTTCCACAATATTTAACTTGTCAATTATACGTCAATAAAGCTGAAGAATATTAACTGTTAAAAAAAAAATCAATGGAAAAAGTATCCTCACTCCTTGCATGAGGATTAAACTTCTTTCCCCCTCTTTTCTTTGGAACAATTTGTTCATGCTTTAGGAGCCACTTAATTAAATAATTACCCGCTGGAGCACCATCTGTTTTTTCCCCTATAAATAAGAAGGATGGCTTTCTTTTACAGAGGCTCCGGGAAGGTGCCAAGAAGCAGTAAATATCATCAGCAGATGGACTGAGGCACTTCAATCTCTTCACAGTCAGCCTCGACCATTCTGGGCATAGCTAAATGGATTTTTCTGGATAGGTTCCTTTCCAAGTGCATTATGTGCAGGAGGGGAGTTGCATTGATCTCCCAAAGATCTCTTCCCATTCTCCCCCTCAAGATGCAGAGCCTGGTTTTGTTTTCAACTCTTCATATGTCCACATAACACACTTTGGTTCTGCCTCTATGTAAACAATCTTATAATGCGTCCAAGGGATTCGGAGTGAGTGATTCTGGGATGGATTTTCCAGAGGTCAATGATCCAGAGGTTGCTTCCTTCCTTCTCCTACTCCTGTGTGCCCCATTCTCCGTGTCACAGTCTTCACCTTTCACACACAGCTCAGAAATTTCCCATTTTACCTTTTCTTTCTAACCTCTTGGGCATGTGAATCCACTTGTGGTTTTCCCTTTCCAGATCAAGAATATTCAGGATTTGAGGTGGCTGGGTATACATGTGAGAAATTAATTTAATTAGTATTAATCACTTTATTTTTCATTTATCTTTCATTAATTATTTAGAATGAATCATTAGAACTTAAAACATACATTTATGAATGATTTCATTTGATGTTCACATACACAAATTTGGTTTTACCTATGAAGAAAAGAGTGATTTGCCCTGGAGTTCATAGCTAGTAATTGGGCATTCAAACTTCTGATCTATTTCTCTTGATTCCTAATAGTTTATAATTTAAAAAACAGTGACAGTTATATTGGGCTTTATAGTTTATCAACTGTCTTTAGTTACAATGTTTAACTCCATTCATCAACTAACTCTTAAAAGAACATAGGATAGGCATTACACTCTCTTTTAAAGTCTTAACAGGCTGAAGTAATTACTATAATACATGTTGCTGATAAAATTGCAATTATTTTACCCTAAATTATATACTCTTTAATATGCCATAACTATTTGGAAACTATCATTATTATTTTTCATATATATTTTATTTATTTCAGAGAGAAAGGGAGAGGGAGAGGGGGGAAAGGCGGAGGGAGAAGGAGAGAGAGAGAGAGAGAGAAAGAGAGAGAGAGAGAGAGAGAGAGAGAGAGAGAGAGAGAGAGAGATTATAACTTGGACTTTAAAAGTAATTGGGAAACTCTGATCTTTTGCAAGAAGCCTCTTTGTGGATAATGACATGACACTAACTATCGGTTTCTTTCCATCTTAGAAAAAATTGCCAGGTTTCTCCATTTAGGGAGAAATAGGGGTCTCTGTAGGGGTTCTGATCTAAGGATAGACTGGTTAGGTCTAATTTAATATTAAAAGCTAGCCTGGAGCCACTGCGTTATCTCTTACTGCAGAAGGAAGCAAAAATAGAAAAAGATGAAGTAGTTACTGAGACACAGAAGTGTTAATCGCATTTTCAGTCTAAATAAATGGTGTGTTAGTACCACCAGCAGCAGCTGCCTCCGAAGTGCCTCCCACTGGGGATCAAGCTCGAAACCTGGGCATGTGCCCTGACCTGACTTGGAATTGAACCTTGATTTCCTGATTCATAGATGGACACTCAACTACTGAGCCACACTGCCTGGCTAGAACTATCATATTTTTTGAGCAGTTACAAGGTTCTAGATCAGTGGTTCTCAACCTTCCTAATGCTGCGACCCTTTAAGACAGCTCCTCATGTGGTGGTGACCCCCAACCATAAAATTATTTCCATTGCTACTTCATAACTGTAATTTTGCTACTGTTATGAACTGTAATGTAAATATCTGATATGCAGGATGTATTTTCATTGTTACAAATTGAACATAATTAAAGCATAGTGATTAATCACAAAAACAATATGTAATTATATATTCTGTTCTAGATACTGTGCCAGGCTACGAAGATGAAAGATAAGGAAGAAGAGCAGGTGCCATGTGTGCTTGGCAGCAGGGAGCACAGTGAAGAAGGGTCAGAACAGAAGTTCAGGCCAGGGCACCAAGGTCCCATTCATAGCCTTGGAGATGAGAATGGGAAGTGCCATGTTCATGCAGAATAAAACATCTCATAGGCTTTTAATCCATCAAGTGATGGTATTTTTGAGAACATGGTATTCTGGTTATTTACTTCCAGCTTTTGTGGTTTTAAACAGCACCATTTTACTATGTTTCATTATCTAATCAGGAAACAGGCAGGTGTCAGTGGGCTAATTCTTTTGTTGCACATGCTTGTCACTCGGTGGAAATCAGTTGGTGACTGGTCTGGTCTCACATGATTGGCATTTGGATTTAGATGACTGGGCTCAGCTTCTTCTCCATATGGTCTCAGTGCCTCTCCACATGGTCTCTCCAATAGCGTAGTTGGATTTCTTTGTGGCTCAGGGCTCCAAGGATTCTTTCTTTGTGAAATTTATTCATCCTTAACTGCAGCTCTCATAAGACACTTTAGGAAATGAATGTCGCACTATCATTCAATCTGTTACTTTAAGAGTTAGCATATTTAAGTCAAATGATTGCTCTTAGGATATCTATAGAGACCTGACAAACCATAGATATAAATGTGAAGACATCGTTAATTATTTAAAGGTTGTCAAAATTATGAATTTAGTCCAACAAACATTTGCATGGGCAAAGAAGTATTTTAAAAATCGTGGATAGTAAAAATATGAATAATATTTATTGGGAGCAGACGAAAGAGAAAAAGTCTATTGAAAATTAAAAATTCAAAATTGATTGAAGTTACAAGCCTAGGCAGCCAGTAGCTATCAAACTGGATGTAAAGTATATCTGAGGAAGCCACAAGGGGCTTTATTGAGGCCAGAAAGTGGTGGGTTATATCTATGTGTGAATGTGTGAGGTATTCACTTCTGCTCCCCTTTCCTCTAAAATACTCTAAGGAAGTCACACAGGGATAGAGATTACAGAAAAATGCCTTTATTGTGGGAAAAGCATTTTCTATCAACACAGCAGACAGGATAACAACACAAATTCTGGATCCACACTGGCTGGATTTAAATCCCGTGTGATCCAGAGCAAGGGTCTTCCACTTCTTTGTCTTCTGTAAAACCAGGAGGACAAAATGGTAACTTGATGGTGTCTTTCTGGTGATTAAATGAATTAATATATGCAGAGGACACATAATGGTACATAAATATGCCGTCTTCCCCTAATACTCTATTCTTTAGCTAAATTAAATGAGTCAAGTTTATCTATTATTTACAACTTGTGTTGCAACGTATGTTCCTATTTCCTTAACTTAATTTTGGTTTTCTATATCATTAAAGACATGCTCCTTTTGAGGTGGAAACTATAATATTTCTATTATGTTGGGCTCTTCAAGTGCTTTAAATTACCCAGGAAACCATGAGAGAATTCCACACTTCACAGGTTTGGAAATAATAATAAAGAAAGGAAAGAAAAAGAGTGCTTTGGTTCCTAAGGCATGACTGGGATATAGAAATTTTTTTGGGTGACTATATACAGGTGATGGTTATAGAGGATGATCTGAATGAAACATCTCACCAGTCACAATAGCTGAAGGAAGCCTTTGAAGAAATGTTAGGGAGAATGGTCTTTATTTCTTCACACAGGGTGTCAGAGAAGAGAACTCACAGCAGCAGGTTAAAGAAGTTGAATTTTACTATTATTTTTGAAGACTCAAGATTTGTCATATTTGGAATGGGCAAAACATAAACCTTGGTTTGGTCATTAGGTTATTTCAAATTTTAAAAATCCACTGATTCCTTACAATTTGAGATCTAGCATTCACTATATATTGAAGAATAAAATGAAAGTTTTTAGCCATTTTTTATTATTTTTCAATGAATTTATGAGACATCAACTATAAAAGAAGTAAGTGTAGAAAAGTGAAGATGAAATAATGGGAAAGCCTTAAGTGAGACCAAAAATATAAAGAGAAGATAAAGGATGTATTGTGGGAAGAAAAAAAATAAATGAGAAAAGAAACTAAAATTCATGTTGGTAAAGTAATATTTGACATTAAAAATTGAAATGATAGGTGAACTTAAACATTTTGTATGTATTATTATAAACTACCTTTCAATGGTATCAATTATATAAAAGCTCTGTTAAATGTTTTACATTTAATGTCTTTGTGAATATTGTATTTTCTTGCCTTTTGCTTGACATTTAATTTCATACCAACACTACTTTTATGTTCCATTGGAGGTCTTTCATTTTTTATAATATTCCTGGTCATAAATAAAATATAAATGACATAAACAGTACCCAGTCTAGCTTTTGGTAAATTGTTTAGATGCTTTAATTTACCCCAAACCATTAATATACATATATGTAAATATTTAATAAATTTAATGTCTTAATGTCAAACTGTCATACAAATATAATATATTGCTATAGTATTTTTCATCCTGTTTTTTTTATTTAATATGTTCTCTTTTATTGAAAATGTTAACAGTTTCTAGCAGTATCATACATAAGGAAAGGTCACTTATAGAAATAATTTGAATTTCCTACTTTAAAAGAATGTTCTATCACCTTTATTTTTAGAAATAATTTCATTTTTGTATCAGCAGGGAGCCTAGAAGAAAATTTTTTGTGTAGCTTCAAATATGTGTATATTTTTTATTATGACATTTAAAAGTAAGAAAAAAATAGCAAAATCTTGGGCAATTTGTTTCTCTTTTTTTGTTGTTGCTTGAGATAATTCTTGATAGTATTTCAATCTTAATTTTGTCATCAGTTGTCAATATAAAACTGCACAATTCTTAGTTTTCTTACCATTAATATATTCCCATTATTTAGGAAAACATAATAACTCAAATAACTTTAGCTACTAAATTAAGTGACTATATATATGTGTGTGTGCATGTATGTGTGTGTGTGTGTGTATATGTGTATATAATTTTTGTCATATAAGGAACATATCGTGCTGTTAACTAAAATGAATTTCTTTGTCTTTTGAGTTAAATTACCCATTTTAATTTTCTTCAACTCATGCCTTAACTGTTTGAATGGTATTTTTTTTTTTACATTTGTGTCTTACCTTTGGACCTTGTACCCAGTATAAAATTGAGGTGGTTCATATGATACATATTTTCTTCCTAATTAAATTTTGAATGGACCTAAACATATTGTACCAACATGTATTTCTGGGCTGCTTTCCTTCTAACCAGTTAATCTTGGTATTGTGACTTATCAACACGCCTCTGTAATAACACCCTAAAGTCAAATGAGGATTTATGAAAATGAGGATTTCATAAAATGAAAAGCAGAGATCCGGTGCATTCATTGGGTTACCACTCTGGGCCTGCAATAGTCTTTTTTTGCAACAGCAATGTGAATTCTAGAATAAATCCCCTTCAGTTCGTAGAAACCTGTTGATACTACAAAGCATAAAGATATTTAAAAATACCTAATAAAGTACCTTTGAAAAAATGTGAAAAATGGAATGCTTAGTACATAAAAGCTACATCTATTCCTGGAAATCCAAATGCCATAGTCAAAAAGCAGCAATTTTAAGATCATTCATGTGGGCTGAAAGGATCCAAAATTGCAGTGTCTCTACCAACCTAAGGGGTTTCTCCTGGCAGATGGCTCTCAAAGAGCCAAGTGGTGTTTGTATCGATGTATTAACTCTTGACACCCTCAAAGCCCTCTCAGGCCAGAGTAAAGCACACATAATAGGGGGGAGAACAGGATGGACTGAAAGGTTTTAATAGCAGAAAACAGGTCAGAAGCAGGTTGAATGTGAGCAGTAGCTTTCACGTTCTAAGCAGAGTTGTTTTGTTGTTTGTCCCTTGAGCAGTGGGAGAAAAGAGAAACGTTGCCAGTGTTGCTAAGAAGAGATCTAAAGTAGAGGCTGTGGTCTTTCCCACACAGCAAGTCGCCCTTACTCAACACCACAGTGCTGAGAAGCAGGGATGACTGGCAGGATTCTGTGGAGAGCAAACAACGGGAGTCAGATCAGTCCTTAGACATCTAAGCATCAAGATAGGAATTTTCAAATTGAGAGAGAGACTCCTAGTGCTTCTGATCACATTTGTGACATAACTGGGGATATATAAGCCAATAAGATCTCTGAATTTGTTAACATCCTTCCTGCTTAGGGACTTTTAAGGAGTCTGAGGGTTATAATTTTTATAAAGTTTGAGAACTTGACAGCTCAGTTGTGATACTCCAGCAGGATTGCACTTACTAGCTGTAAGAATTTAGGGAAATGACTTAACCTATAAGCCTCAGATACCTCATCTGAAAAATGAGAATCATATTAGTACCTGACACGTAAGATTATTTGATTATGTGACATCATGTAAGTAAAGCCCAAGCCTTATAGTGGATCCTTCCTCATTTTAAGGGTTCAGTAAATTATAATTTAGCATATAATGCTAGATAACATAACATGGGAATGCTGTTCCTTTTATGTATCCAAATCTAAGGATAAGAAACAATGAAGGAGACTCATAGATTTCTCTGTCTGGATAGAGAAAAGTTTCTTCCCAACATGGAAATCTGTGACTACAAAGAGAGATAACTTAGAAAAAAAAAATATAATTAAAGGCAAACTCTTCAGCTGAAACTAGCAGCCTTATACATTAGCAAGTGAGATCAGGCGAAGGCTGATGGAATGTGAGAAGACCCTACAGATGCCCATCTTTGTCCTGACTTCAGGGAAGCCCAGAATTGCATGAAAACTTGGGTTATAGTGACTTCCTTTAGCTGGATTATCAGAATTTTTCTCAACTCTGCTCTTCTTTATTTTATTTATTTATTTTTTGTATGGTTTCATTGATCTCATGTGTGTACATTTCAAACATAAACCACTTCAAATACTCTGAAGGCGGGAACGATGTAAATATTGTAGAAGTAGGTAAATAAAGCGCTTCTACAGATTTTACTATAAATGGAAGTGATGACCAGACACCCCCCTCTCCAAAAAAAAAAAAAAAAAGAAATTTTAGGATCTAGGTAGAATCAAAACATCAAAAGGACCAGGAAAGGTGTCCAAGCAGGAACTGGACCTGTTTGCACATCCCAAAGTAGATGTAGATGGAACTTCAACTTGAATGATACATACCTTGAATAACACTACATGTTCAAACTACCTGATCAGAAAACACAGAGTATACTCTATTGTTTTAGTTCATTTAAATTAATTCTCCTGCTTGCCAGATCATAAATTAAAATATATCATTCTAATATTGAAAAACATTATCATAAATACAGGAACCCAGGTGGGCCCAATTAACGATTCAGTTAGAGTGCATTACACACAGTAATTGCAATTGCACACAGGTACCTAAAGAAAGGCAGCCCACTCAGGGAACTGGCCAGGTGGTCATACATATGCAAGCAATATAAAACAAATTTATACAAACCTGCTGGATTTCATCAAATAATTTTCCCTCAAATGGTTTTTGACTGCATCTTGCAATTTATAGCCCATTAATTTGGCATGCTATAAGGGTATCCTTTTACATATCATTTAGAATCTAGGTAACTCTGGCCCCAGAGTAGAGTGAGTTTATACTCTCCAGCTTTGTTTTCTGCTAAATCCAATGTACTATTGAATTTAAGATAGAATTTGTTTATTCTTTTTCCTAAAAATGAAGCACAAATAATAGGTTCCCCTTACTTCATATACACTCTAATTTCAATTAGTGAAGCATGAACAAGAAATAATTATTGTCATTTCTTGTATGCAGTTGACACACAGCATTGCAATTAAATAAGAAATTCTTAATGCATTTACAGACACTATAGCAATTGCCAGGGCCATTTCACAAAACCAGATGGAAAAAATCTCATTATACTGGAAAATTAAGTCAGGGAATAGAGTCTTCTGAATTACTGTTTTTATAGTTTTATCTTTTGCCCTGCTTTCAAATTGAGGCCATTAAAGCTTTCAACAACAGAAATGGATTCCACAAATATGGGTTTTATTTGTACAAACTAGGTTCATACTGAAAAATGTATGTCAACCCTTTTTAGGCTATAAGGAATAGTCAAATTTAGATTTAAAAATTCCTCTGGGCATTTATATAGTTCACTGGCACAGCATCTAAAGTACAGTGCACGAAGGTGCATAATGAATACCTTTCGATGATGCACTGACATTTCTAAGAAAGCATTTGCCTCAAATCAATCTGCTCAAACCAGCAAATGAGTTGACATTCAAAGCTTTAGGAAATGCTATAGGAATATTTTTCCCATAGTGCAATAAAGATTCAATCATAGAAGTGTCATAGGAAATTGAGAACCTGCCTTATGTTTTAAAGTTAATCTACCAGATCCATTTATTTATTTTACTTATAAAATGAATTCTTCTAGTAGGGAAGTCATTAGATGTATTCTTAATTCTAGTAATGTCTACACTGTTGGAGTTAAAATACTATTAGTATCATCATAGTCAATGAATCAAGTCAACCACTTATGACAAACATGTCTTTCTACAACAAACATTTGTAACTCATAATTATCACTAATTCCTGAAACTATTAAACTGAAATCTTCAACATAATGGAAAAGCTTTTTTACTTATTTTTTGTATTTTCTGGAATTAGACTAATAAGAAATTGAACTCCGCATTGAAAACATATAGAATTGGTGGTAGTTCGTCAAATGCAATAATAACATCCTATCTTATAAAGAGGGGATGTACAAATTGACCATTACCCCATCACAAAGATGGTGGCACCCACAGTGGGGGAGGGATTTCCATTACACAAGATGGCTGTGAACCACAGCAGAGGTGGGGTTTCCATTACATACGAGATGGTTGCATCCATGGCAGAGGTCGAGTTCCCATAACAAACCTTAAAGAGAAAACAGCAGAGACCTGTGGCTACGTGGCACTGGGCCAGGTCCGGGGATCTGAGCCTGCTCCCCCTGCCCAGTGAGCTTGACAGGGGACGGGGACCTTAGGCCATGCCTCCCACCCAGCAAGCCTTGACAGGGAACCTCAAGGTCCATCCCCTCCCAGTGCTGGGCCAGGGGGACGTGACTTGAGGGTGGGATGGGGGACCTGAGACTGTGTCCTCCACCTGGCATGTACCTGAGGTTGTATCCCCCACCCAGCACCAGGCGAGGGGCCCTGAGGCTATCCCCCTGTCCAGTGGGGCTTGATGGAGTTGGGCTGGCCAGGTCTGGATCTTGCCCAATGGGGGTGGGCCTGATTGGGTCTCAGTCTTGGGTGATTTTGAGGCACCACGGGTGGGTGGGGACTTGACTCTGGGTCCCACAGCATAACTCTGACAGATTTTCATATAAATTTTACTAATTTTCTTTCATCTTTGAAGTTCTATTATAGAGATAGGGCAAATAGTAATGTTAAAATATTTCCTCTAATTAATCCTCTTTTAATGTGCATGGATTTTGTGCACAGGGCCACTATTTGTATATAACACTAGAGGCCCAGTGTACAAGATTTATGCATAGAGGGGGTCCCTGAACCTGGCCTGCACCCTTTCGAAATCCAGGAGCACTGGCTTTTAACTGCTTGCTTGCCTACCTGATCTCCCCTTACCACCTCTGCCTTGGCGCCCGCTGCCACAGCTTTGTCTGTAATGACATCCGGAAGGTCATTGAGCTGTCTTGTCTAATTAGCATCTTACACTTTTATTATTATAGATTAGCCAGATGTTCCTTTCATCTATCTGAACCATAGCTAATGATTAACAGGTATTTTCCACTCTGAAAAGTGCTTGAGTATACCACTGCATTTCCCATTATCTCCAGGTCTTGTTATTGAAACTTAAATCTCCTAGTCATAATTTGATTTATTCAAGCCTATACTTCAAAACTGTGAGCTCCAGACTGGCTGGCATGGCTCATTGAGCATCAATCTATGAACTGGGAAGTCATGGTTTGATTCCTGTCAGGGCATAGGCATGGGTTGCAGTCTTGATCCTCAGGGTATGGCATGCAGGAGGCAGCCAATCAATGATTCTCTCTTAATCATGAATGTTTCTATCTCTTCCTCTCCCTTCTTTTTTGATATAAATAAAAATATATTTTAAAAAATAAAAAAATTGTAAGCTCCATGTATTTCTAATTTCTTAAACTATAGAATTCTGGAGTGATCCTTTATTAGTGAATCACTTAAATGTGTTAGATGCTGTTATAAGCACCTTCAATAATTCATGTCATTATTTCCATTTTACAAATGAGGAATCTAAGCATAAAGATTTTAAATAACTGGTATATACTATATAGCAGAGCAGGAATTCAAACTAGGTAGTCTGACTATGGAGTCTACTAATTTAGAGATTGAGAAGGCCAGATCATTATGTAACAAACTCCCTTATTATAATTGCTAAGCAAGAAAGTAACAGTGCTAAGATTATGTTTTTAAACAGCATTAGTAATATATAACATATTTAAAAAATTGTGTAACATGTATTTATCATCTAAAATACTTGCTATCCATTTTGTTAGGCTATCTGCAACAGCTAGAGATTGTGCTTTACAAACTATAAGATTAGCCTTTTTCAGTATTCATCTTTTACTTTTGTATAACTTATATTGTTTCACCCAGTAAAAATAGTGAAAAAAAGCAAAGTATCAATTTATTTTTAAATGAATCATATGCTCAGTAAGAATACAAAGTAATTTTTTATTGATTTAAGCCTGTAATAACCTAGAGAAAAAATGCCTTTTAGTTCAATTAGTATCTGTTTTTTTCCTTATAAAGGGATAAATGTAAAGTAGTCTTTCCTTACCCATGTTATTTTCTTCCCATGGTTTCAGTTACCTGTCATCAACTGTGGTCTGAAAATATTAAATTAAAAATTTCAGAAATAAACAATTCATGGGTTTTGAACTGTATGGCTTTCTGAGTGGAGTGGTGAAATCTGATGCTGTCTGTTTTGTCCTTCCTGAGAGTGCATCTTGCCTTTGTCCAGTCTCCCCATGCTGTAGGTGCTCCCCTCCTGTTAGTCACTTTGTAGCTGTCTCAGTAATCAGATGGACTGTCTGTATTTGTGTTCAAGTAACCTTTATTTTATATAACATTGGCTCCAAAGTGCAAGAGTAGTGATGCAGGCAAGTTGCATATACCAAAGAGAAGGTGTCAAGGGCTTCCTTTAAGTGAAATTATGAAAGTTCTTGACCTAAGGAAAGAAAGAGAATTGTAACTGCTGAAGTTGCTAAGATCTACATTAAAAATGAATTTTCTATTCGTGACATTGTGAAGAAGGAAAAAGACGTCTGTGCTAGTTTTTTTGCTGCACCTCAAACTACAAAAATAATGACCACAGTGCATGATAAGTATTTAGTTAAAGATGGAAAAGGCACTAAATTTGTGAGTAGAAAGTTTTGGAAAATTTGCCAGAAATTAAATTTTTGAGAAATAGATGACATTCACATTCTATATAATAAAGAGGGAATATGAAAAGTGACTGTCACTCCGCCACAAAGATGGCTGCACCCACAACAGAGGCAGGGTTTCCATAACACAAGATGGCTGCACCCACAGTGGAGACCAAGTTCTCATAATGAGCCTTAACAAGCAATCAGTAGGGACCTGAGGCTGCTCCCTCTCTCCCCTCTGCCCCTGTGGGGCTTGATAGGGAGCCTCAGGCCATGCCCCCAGCCCTGCCACCAGGCAGGGGGACCTGAGACTGTACCCCTACACAGCAGGCTTGACAAGGGTGGGACCAGTGGCGCTGGGTCTGGGTGTCACATAATTTTGAGGGACTTGACTCTGGGTCCTGTGGTGCACCCCAGTCTCTTGACAGTAGGAAGATTTTCACATACATTTAATAATTTTCTTTCATCTCTGATACTTCTATTATAGAGAAAGGGCAAATAGCAATATTAAAATATATCCTCTAATTAATCCCCTTTTAAATATGCATGAATTTTGTGCACCAGGCCACTGGTATCTTTTATAACAGTAAACCTATAGTTATAATTATTCTATGTTATCATTAGTTATTGTTGTTAACTTCTTACTGCGCCTAATTTATAAATCAAACTTTATCATAGGTATGAAGACAGTATATATATATATATATATATATATATATATATATATATATATATATATGATATTAATACTATTCGCGGTTTCAGATATCCATTGGGTGTCTTGGAACTTTCCTCTGTAAATAAGGGGAAACTATTCTCTATAAAAAATAAATGTTTAGCATATTGAATTTTAAAAACAATTCAGCCCTTGGTATGGATCTGGGTGGGAAGGAATCCAACCTAAATGAATAAGATGTGTTGAAAACATGGAGAATATACTAAACTTTTTCTTAAAATTCATCTTTATAGGAAAGATCAGTGGCACAATATAGACTATAAGGATGTTATGTTCCTATTTAAAAAATGCCACAAGTTTCTATGACCTGCTCTATGCCAAAGTACTCATTTTTTAGAGAAAGATTCATGGGGTAGATTTTAAAATCTTTCTTTAAATTACTCATGAGAAGTAGCTGTAAAGTATAAATTAAATGAATCTTGTGCATCAGTAATAGAAAATATATGGTCAAATGGTATCATATATATTTAAGACATGCTGATTTTGTTGAAGATTTCTTTTTATAATATTTTCATTGCAGTTGGGAATGGAAATGTTCTGGTAAAAGTAATGTGATATGTACTTTACTATTCTCAAAGGACACAGGTATTTTAAAGGGAGCTCCACTCTTTGGGACCTATGGAATAATCTGTTCTCACTCAAAATTGAATATGTTATCAAAGTTTTATTTGCTTAATAGTTTATCACTCAGTTTTATTTTTAGATAGATTGATTGATTTAATGAGACAAAACTATAAGGACAGAGATTTATGTTATATTTTTGCAAAAACTATTCTATTTTCCTTAAAAGCAAGACAATTGGAAACAAATGTGTATATGTGTTTTTAAACTAATAAGTAGTTTAAAAAAGTTTATTGTATATGTTATCACATACTTATTTCCTTGGTAATTTTCCTGAAATATTTGGATTTTGTTACATCAATTGGCTCCATTTACCTTTTACCCAGATTCTGCTCTCCTGGAAGATAGAATTTAGTGAAAATTTATAAATGCATAATGAGTTCAAAGTGATAGTAAGGATGTCAGGCGATATCCATCATAATGAGAAGTTAATATCTGTATCTGCATTACATTCTAATTGATGGCTCTGTCTGATATTTGAAAAGCGTTAAATTGCTGATGTACATGTGATGGAATGCCTATTGTCAGGCTAGAAATGAAAACTCTGCCTCATCACTGCAGTTGTTGTCTGAGTGATTTGTAGAGAAATGACTTTGAATGGTCATATTAGAGGTCAGAATTAGAGATCTCACATTTTAATAGTATCTCCTATGTGTCGTGTCTTCCTTCTACATGGACTATGTTCTGTATTTCAATTTTTGAAAAACGCCTTAAGAGAAAGAGATTTGAGTAATTAAAATTAGAGAAAAAAATCTAGAAAGCCACATTGGGACTGTGTTTAAGTAAATTAGTTGATAATACATGAACTGAGCTATTAAAGAAGTAAATGTAACATCGTGTCAAGATAACAGGAATTTATTGATATTTAAGCCGAATAGGAAAAAAAATGACTAGTGCTAGGAAATTACAGTATTTTGTAATGTATGTTTAAATAAGTTGAATTGTGGAATATTCAAAAATTTACTACCAACTTTTCCATCTCACATTTTTATAAAATTGCAGTAACCTGAAGATTAATATATATACTACTAGAGGCCCAGTGCATGAAATTCATGCACGGGGGGGGAGCAGGGGTGCGGGCATCCTCTGCCTGGCCTGTGCCCTGTCACAGTGTGGGAGCCCTGTTACAGAGCCAGGACCTCCAGGCAGGCCTCACTGTGCAGAGCCAGGAAAACCCAGGCAGGCCTCGCCTGACTACCTAGGCAGGTCTCGCCTTGTGGAGTCGGGGGTTGGGTGGGGGAGGGATGTGGGAGATGGGAGGACCAGGACTCCCAGGCAGGCCTCATGTACAGAGCTGGGGGCCAACCTTCTCCTGGCTTTGCATGTGGAGTCGGACGGAGGCAGGACCCCCAGGTAGGCTCTGTGCTGCACCCAGCGTCAAGCCCAGCCCTGCCCACCTGCATACCAGTTGTGCACTCAGCCATCTTGTGACAGCATCATGTCATAATGACCATTTAGGCTTTTATTAGTAAGGATTATGTGTGTGTGTGTGTGTGTGTGTGTGTGTGTGTGTGTGTGTGTGTGTACATGAATATTATGCAAGCTCCTCCTCTTCTCCACAATGTCTTACAGAATTATATAATTTCTTCTACATTATTGAACTAATTTTATTTCTTTCCAGCAATTCTTGACAGTCCTCCCTTCTCTAATACTAGAAATGTCCCTTCTGACCCATGCAGCATTCAATGGATGTGTTAGGTTCACTGTCTCAATTAATTCTAATGACAACTCTATGAGATTTATATTATTATCATACACATTTCACAAAGGAATACCCTGTGTTACAAAGATGTAAAACCTTTAGTCCAAGATCACCTTCCCTAGCTTTTCTCTAAATGTCTGGCTCGTGTGCTGCATGTTGAGCCACAGCATAGTACTCTGGTTTTTTCAGGTGGTCCATACACCATGCATTCTCATTATTCTGCACGCGTATAGATTTCCTTCTGCCGGGATGCCCTCCTCTCCTTTGTCGAAAGTACCTTAGAGGCCACTTGGGAAACCCTTTCTCATATTCTCTGTAGAATCAATTACCCTTGATTCTCCCTTCCATTTTGCATATTTTGACTTATTTGTTTTTGTGTTTGTTTCTCTGGGTGTGGTGTTCCTTTCTCAAGCAATAGGGACCTGTGCCACGACATGACATGCTTTAAATTTTCATCTTTATTCTCTCAACTCTAGATAAGAAAACATCCTGTTTTATAGGGTAGTAGATGAGACTCTAATCAGGATTATAATGTTTATTTTGTCAAGTTTAATATTTAATTATATTTGGACTTTTTTAAAACATTCAGTATATTTTAACTTATGAGCTCCTGTCAGCCAGGATGGGAGCTGTGTATACAACATAATTCTGTTCATCAGGCCACTCCCTTTTATAAAGACTTTGTATTTTTTTCATTAGAGTTTATTTGTCAACCAATGGCTATTAGGCAATTGGAGAATCAGTTGTCAGGTGAGTTCTGTTCTTTATCCACAGTGGAACACATAGAAAAAATCATAAAACATAGTGAGGGATCTTAGATTCCCGCTGGGATGACATACCTAATACACAGAATATTTTGTTATAAATTCTCTTAATCTGCAACCATACACACAGGTGGGTTACAGAATGTAGACTAAAGACCACTTGTAGTTAATTAGCCTAGTTATCCTAATACCACTCTGCAGGATACTACAAACTGTCATCCAAGACTGTGTAGGGAGGAAAACCTCCATCTGCCATTTCTGTAGCAAGGTTATGAAACCAAACTCTCCTAGGCTAGCAAAAGGTGTTTTTGTTTATTTGTTTGTTTGTTTTTTGGGGGATAGGTGCCATCCCAGACTTTTATTTAAATTTCAATCAGTGAGGCCAATTCATGTCACTAACTGCATAACTCCATGGAATAGCACGGTCTTCTGTGGTAGCCTTAAATTTCTCTAATCCTTTTGATTACTCATGACTATGTAATGTACTGTATCTTGCTTCTTGTATTTCTATAGAGTTGCTCTATAGGCAGAACAATTTCGTTTAATATTAACTTTGTCAATGTAAATCATTCAGGGGTCTTTTTTTTTCTTTCCCCTTTACCTACCAAAGTTTTATTGCTTCTGTACTTTTTTTTTTCTTAATAGTGATTTGGAAAGTGAGTGAGCATATATTTTTCCTTCATTGTGCATTGTGATTTATTCTCTTGAGCTTCACATGTTAATTTGTATGTGTATATGTGTGTATTTTGTGTTCTCATAAGTTTTTCTACCGAGTATCCCATGCTTTTATTTTTAATCTTCTTTTCCTATACTTATATCAATAGCAAAACATAATTAACTTACATGTAATTTTTCCATGGGGGCAAAGCAGTTCTGTGGATTATAATCACTAAAATTTTATGGACACGTGATACTGCTGATTTTTTCTTCTGTATTGGTTATTTTAAGAAGCAATACCTCTCTTGTTTTCACAGGCAAGAAGATGGCCTATCAGAAGGTCAATGCAGATCAAAGAGCTCCAGGACCTTCACAGTACTTAGACAATGATGACCTTCAAGCCACTGCCCTTGACTTAGAGTGGGACATGGAAAAGGAACTGGAAGAGCCTGGTTTTGACCAGTTTCACCTAGATAGTGCAGAGAATCAGAACCTGGAGAATTCAGAGACTGCAGACCTCAATCTTGATTCCATTCAGCCAGCAACTTCACCCAAAGGCAGGTTTCAGCGACTTCAAGAAGAGTCTGATTATGCTGCCCGCTATACTAGATCTGCACCAAAGAGCAACCGCTGCACACTTTGCCGCCTTTTAAAAATACTTTGTACAGCGATCATTTTGTTTACTTTTGGAATTTTGATAGGCTATTATGCACATAAAAATTGCCCTTCAAGTGGTACATCTTCAGGAACACTTGATCATCAGTTATATCAAGAGATTCTCAAGACAATTCAAGCAGAAGATATTAAGAAGACTTTCAGGTAGGAAAAAAAGAAATGGATGTTGGTGGGGAAGCATTTTCCAGAAAGATGATTCAGGGAGCACTGAACAGGTGATTTTGCCATGATGTAAGGTTAACCTTGTAAGCTGAGAGATATAACTTACTGGCAAATTTTTCAAAGGGAGGGGGTATACATTTTCAATTTATGTTATTGTAATACAAATTAATTATGCTGCTTTATTAATTTATAATAAGAACTGTGAGTACTATGAAGAGTAACAGACTTGAGACAGTGCATTTTCTCCATCTTCAGAAATCCAAGTATGCCAACTTGAGATGCAAAGACTGCTGGATATACATGTAATACAAACGAAGGCATTAGCCATATGATTGAATTTTAATGACCCCAAAATAAAATAAACCTGCTTTTTGGGCAGAAGTAACTGCATCTTATGGTCAGGAGCTAAGGCAAGCACTGGTAGTATTTGGTCTTTTACATTCCTGAGTTTTCCAATAAGCACATTTTTAGTAACACATTGGGTTCTATATATCAAGCAATTCCAAAAATTCATCTTTCTCTATAAGGTAAGTTGCCATTCGACTTGTCTTGCCATAATGTATTGATTATGGTGATGTTATCTCCATGCTGGATCCCATCATAGGAATTTGTTTTATTTAAATTGTACAAATAGATTTCTCCCCTCTGTAAGGGGAAACCCCTATTTCCATCAGACCAACTGAAGGCAGCAAGAACCCTGGATTAATAGCTACCCTATCCTGCCAAAGAGTCCAAAATCTTAGAATCCTACTTGTTAACATCTACTGTATGGTTATGATCCTTATTAAACTGAGTTGCTCACCTGAAATGAGGAGCTCTCTGTTTCAGCTATCTAGAAATAAAACAATAATTTTATCTAAATTTAATTAAATCTCTGCTCACCTGCCCTACTTTAACATTTCTTGGCATAAGAAAGTAAACAGCCCTGTTGCTTCTCTGCCCTGTTCTTTGAACTCAGACACTAGATTTGCTTGCTTATTATAATATCATTGTTTACCCTGGGCTCACAGCATCTTTATTCTTTTCACCCCCTCCCATATCATATCAATCACTCAAGTTTACTTCCTTCCAGTCAAAAACCATGATACTCCTTTTCCCAAGGAGTAAGAGTTCCTGTTTAAGAAAGCTGACAACTGCATGGGAGAAAGACCAGCCCTAAGAAAAGCCAGCTGTGGAGTCCATGGGAGACCCATGGACTGTTTTATAGTTATGAGAATATTAGAAATACTCCTATAAATAAGTGATTTTTCTTTCCTCATATACCACAGCAATATGTTTTTGCTGTTATCTTTTTGTACAGATGCAAGTCGTGATGATGGTGATGCCACTGGCAACTGTTCTCCAGTCTTCAGCTAAACTTTGTCACCATCTCTGTTCCTCCTCTGCCTTATATATTTATTTACTTTTTATCTCTGTCTTCTCTACCCTTCATGTTTTTTATTCCTCTTTGATTTTAGTAATAAAGGGATTGAGAACAGAAAGGTTGGGATAAATGAAGAGGACAATTAAGCAACTGGCATTTTAATAGGAGAAAAAGACATAAATATATATCAAAACTGCACATAATTTGATATGTGCAAATGATAACAGAATGAATTTAACAGTAATGGACTAATGGTTCCTAAAGGGAATTTTATCTATTCTATAACTGATCTATCCAGATAACAAGTGAACATTGTCATACATTTAATCCCCACAAAAGAAATACGATTTATTTAATTATGCATAGTATTTTTTTTTTTTTTGCTCTAGATTTTAGATACAGCAACTCTTTCACTTAGGATTTCTCAGTGTTATGCAGAATGACATTAATTTTCTCAACTGACTGGGTCAACTCATTCATGGGAAGTTAGACCCTTTCAATCCTTAGACATTTGTTAGAGCCATAATAGCACCCACTAATAGGATGAATGACGATTGATTATAGAAAGATCTTTGAATATAATGACCTTCTCAATCCTGACATGTTCAGATACTATGCATTCTTTGAGGCCTGGTTTAGGTGCTAACTTCTTCATGATACTCTCTGATCTCTCACCATTTGAATTCTCTCACTCTTAGCTTGCAACTCTCAGTATTTTGTTTTCTTTCTTTTTGTTGGCACAAACCACTGTCTACTTTGCAACAGAGAAAGAAGACTATGAGTCTGATATACAAGTAGTATTTGAGTGATGATATGCAGACACGCAGTAAATCTTTATTGTGGGATAGAACAAACCCAGAATATAGACCTTTTCGATAAAACCTTCACTTCCATGCACATTATCATTTATTTGTTTGTTTGTTTTTATAACAAAGGTGGAAATGTATTGAGAAACAAGCACAAACTCCTACATGAGGAGGGAAAGAAGAGTCCCATAGCATAGACTCCCACATGGGGAAGGGGAAAGAGTCCCCTATAATTTATTTTAAAAGAATGTTCACATGGTTCCCAATTTATAATGGTCCGACTTAGAATTCTCTGTCTTTGTGATGGTGCCAAGGAACATGCATACAGTAGAAAGCATGCTTCAAATTGTGAATATATGGCTAGCCTTTTCTCAGGCTAGCTATATATGGCACAGTACTCTCCCATGGTCCTGTGCAATGACAATGAGATGACTTTGCTCAACTGTAAGCTAATGTAAGTGTTCTTAGTGTGTTTAATGTAGGCTAAACTAACCTATGAATGCTCAACAGGTTAGGTGTATTAAATACATTATATATTTACAATATTTTAACCATACAGTGATTTTATCTGGATTTAACCCCATTGTTAATCTAGGAGCATCAATATACTCTAGTTGTTAATTTATATTATTGAAATTTGAAATTAAAGTCAGACCTTTGATTTTTGAACATATTTTATCTACATTCTCATAATGCTTACTAAAATGTTGTTTTAAAATATAAAGAATTTTCTTTTACCTGCATAAACATGGGCGGAATGTCTACTATATTCCATATTTTAATAATATTCTGTATAATCTATATGGCATTCTCTTTCTATAAAGAAAAAGCTGAAAGTAAAAAGGTAAAAATATATCAAATAGTAGTATATATATGTTTCCTTTTTTTCCCCACTTACCTCCCCCAGCCTCTCTTACCTCCCCTCCTGCCCCCGATCTGGGACATGCCCTCCCTCTCCCCAATGTCTTGCATCCATTGATTGTGTTTATATGCATGCGTACAAGTCCTTTGGTTGATCTCTTACCCTCCCGCAACCCTCTCCTGCTTTCCCACTGTAGTTTGACAGTCTGTTCGATGCTTCTTTGCTTCTGTATCTATTTTGTTCATCAGTTTATAATGTTCTTTATATTCCACAAGTGAGTAAGATCATGTGGTATTTATCTTTCTCTGACTGGTTTATTTCACTTAGCATAATGCTCTCCAGTTCCATCCATGCTGTTGCAAATGGTAAGAATTCCTTCTTTTTTACAGCAGCATAGTAGATATACCACAGTTTTTCTAATTTATTCATCTGCTGATGGGCACTTCGGCTGTTTTCAAATCTTAGCTATAGTAAATTGTGCTGCTATAAACATAGGGGTGCATATATCCTTTCTGATAGGTGTTTCTGGTTTCTTGGGATACAGTCTTAGAAGTAGGATTACTGGGTCAAATGGCAATTACATTTTTTAAAATATATTTTATTGATATTTTTACAGAGAAAAAGGGAGAGGAATAGAGAGTTAGAAACATTGATGAGAAAGAAACATCAATCAGCTGCCTCCTACATGCCCCCAATTGGGGATGTGCTCACAACCAAGATACATGCCTTTGACCAGAATTGAACCTGGGAACTTTCAGTCCGCTCCATCCACTGAGCCAAACCAGCTAGGGCTGGCAGTTCCTAATTTTGTGAGGAAATATCATACTGTTTTCCACAGTGGCTTTCCCATCTGCATTCCCACCAGCAGTGAAGGAGTGTTCCTTTTCCTCCACATCCTTTCCATCACTTGTCATTTTGTTGATTTGTTGATGATAGCCATTTTGGCAGGTGTGAGTAGCTCATTGTTTTGAAATGCATCTATCAGATGGTTAGTGACATTGAGCATGTTTTCATATGCCTCTTGGCTTGCTGTATGTCCTCTTTTGAAAAGTGTCTATTTAAAGTGAAATAAGCCAGGCAATGAAAGAAAAATACGAATGATCTCATTCATTTATGGAGAATAAAGAACATTATAACCTGATGAATAAAAAGATAGATATAGAGGCAGTAAAGCACTGAACAGACTGTCAAGTTACAATGGGAATGCTGGGGAGTATTGGGGAGGGAGGGAAATAGGTCAACCAAAGGACTTGTATGAATGCATATAAGAATACCAATGGACATAAGATACTGGGTTTGGGTGGGATGAGGGCATGTGACAGGGGGGTAGGGAAGGCTGGGGAAAGGTCAATGGGAAAAAAGGACATATATGTATTAATATATATAATACTTTAAAAAAAAAAACTTAAAAAAGAAAAATGTCTATTTAGGTCCTTTGCCCATTTTTTAAATTGGATTGCTTATCTTCCTTTTGTTAAGTTGTATGAGCTCCCTGCAAATTTTGGAGCTTAAACGCTTATAGAAGATAACATTGACAAATATGTTTCCCCATGCGGTGGGCTTTCTTGTTGTTTTGTTGATGGTTTCTTTTGCTGTGCAGAAGCTTTTTATTTTGATTCTAGAGGCCTGGTGCATGAAAATTCATACACTGGAGTGGGGGTCCCTCAGCCTAACCTTCCCCCCACCCCCTTCACATTCTGGAGACCTCAGGGGCAGGAGATGACCTGGTGATCAGGGGAAGGCAATGACCCCATCACACCTCTGCTGCTGCGACTGCTGTCAGCATATGCCTCAGCTGGCCCCGGTTACCTGAACCCTAGGCAGCCCTGGGTGGCTGGGCAGCTGCCATTTGAGGCTTCCCTGCATCTCAGGCTGACCCTGGGCAGCTGGAGTGCTGAGGGGACTGGGAGACTCCTAAGGCAGGCATGCCACCAGGCTGAGGGGACTGGGAACTGCCGTCTTGTATCTGTGGGCTCCACCATCTTTGAGGGTGTTCCCTCCTTATTTGCTATGGGCACTGCCATCTTTGTGAGGGTATGGTTGTCAATTAACATATTCCTTCTTTATTAGATAGGATAGTCCCATTTGTTTATTTTCTCCTTCATCTCCATTGCTACAACAAATGTCTGCTATTTTGATGCCTATGGTTTCATCTAATATTTTTATGGTTTCCCATCTTACATTTTAAGTCCCTTATCCATTTTGAGTTTATTTTTGTGTATGGTGTAAATTGGTTGTCAAGTTACTTTAACCTTACTTTAATAATTAATGTATTTTAAATCTTATTTTAATGTAATAATATTATATTTATAGAAGCATAGAATATGAAATTATATTCTATGTGTCCAACAAATATTTCAAATACTTTTTTAAAGTTGCTTAATCAATTTCTTCAACTTATTAGATTGTGGCATCAAAATGTAGTCAACTCCCCAAGCAAAAATGCATTCTCCAAATTTTACAAAGTGTCATTCTCATGGGGGAAAAATGGCATTGCAGTTCCCTTTTCTTTCATTATAACTGGAGAAAATATATTAAATTTTATATGCCTGATTTGGGAAATCAGTTTCTGTCTTCAATAACTGATTGTGTGTTATAGCTGGGTCCTTTACAAATGAAGTGCACTTCTATTGCTTAAAAATTGCTTTCCTGTGCAACATGATGTAGTAATGAATTAAATCCAAATGAGCCTTATATTCATAATGTCATAATATGTAACTCGTCCCCTGTGGAACTTTTTTATTATCTAATACAAGGCAAGCTAATGTCTTCCTCTCATGGCTCACTTCTCAGAAGGGTATGCAACCTTCAATTTTAGAAATAAAGAAAAAGAAAACTATGAGTTGAGATCAAATTACCTTTTTAGAAACTCGCTAAATCACAGAGAGCACCTTAACATGTCCCACAATATGCAAATCAAATTCTGCTAGAACAGGAAACAAAAGAAACAGTTTCATTTCTGTGGAGTACATTTCTATCTTGGAGAGAAAAAGGAAACTGAATATTTTTCTTTGAGCAGAAATGTGTGCAGGTGGTTTTTACTTTCAATAAAAATAAAATAAGTGTGGGCGTTTGCTCTCTATTTCCTCACTTGGTTTCATCGTATTAACTCTATTCTGTAGGGAACAACTTGTAAGATCAGCCTGTACCAATATTGAACTTCTAGCTTCTACACAGATTTAAAAACTCTAATTTATTAGCCTTATAATTTAGGAATTTGACAAAACACATCAGATATTCCCTTATTGTAGCTGCCTTCGTCTTGTCGGGGTGGCATAATGTAGTTTAACTGAGTTATAAAAAAATATGCCTTATTATTTTATGTGGGCAAAAAGCAAAGGGAGAAAATGTTTATTTTAGTCAGTGGGGCAGTCAAGATAAATGTGCCAGGTATTCATGGGCTGCTGCTACCTGTGGCTTCTTTTGTATTCCTCTCTTGTCCCAGGCCTTTGCAGATTTTTTCTGCATCTCTCTCTTGCATAGCACAGTTGGATCTGCATCAGTAGCTGCTTGGAATATCACCCACCTTATCTTATTTTAAGGAAAGAACCTAATTTCTATAAGATCTATTTTTCCTGGTTTAAAAATTTTAATTAAATTATAATCAAATACAATATAAGCTTACACACACACACATACGTGAGGCCAGCTGCATAAAACTCATACACAGGGGATCTCCTCAATCCAGCCTGTACCCTCTCCAATTTGGGACACCTAGGACATCCCTCCCATAATCCTCAACCCCTGGCTCTTACTGGCTCACCTGCCTGCCTGCCTGGTCGACTCTCACTGCCCCTCCCTGCTGGCATGATTGCCCCCTCATTGCCTCTGCATGCTGGCCTGATTGGCCCTAACTGGCCCCTGCCAGCTTGGTTGCCCCTAACTGTTCCCCCACCCCCCACTGCAGTCCAGGTCACCACCAACTGCCTCCTCCCTGCCAGCCTGGTCTTTCTTAACTGCTCCCTCTCACCAGCCTGGACACCCACAACTGCCCCTCTCTGCTGGCCTGGTTGCCCCACAAAACCTGCTTCTTTTGTCATTTGGTCATTCCTCACTAACCCGCCTGCAGGCTGGGTTGTAGGTAACCATCTTATGAGGGTGTGAAGTCAATTTGCATATTACCTCTTCATTATGTATAGAGTTAGAGGCTGTACCAAAATTATATACTGTTATGGGGACAGGAGACACCTCAACTTTCCCATATGTAAGGGTCTGCATTGTTTTTAATTAAATTGATATTCCAACTTAAAAATAATGCTAATAGCCTACCATCACAAGACATATGCAAGGCACCTTTTAAAACCTGTGCACTTATTGATGCATGTATTCATTTAATGAATATTGATTGTGGACCTATTGAGTACTGGGCTAGAGAAATGCAGTGGAAAATACATATTACATACTTGCACTTATGGTACTTAATGTTCCCACTGGCCGGAGGCATTGGGAACATACCCATTTATTTAAATGAAGTATAATAACAAAAAATTATACATTGTGACAAAACGGAGGAGAGAGGGAGACACAGAGATTAAGAGAAAACAGAAAAACTCTCCAGGGGTTAATTATGGAAGAAGCAGTCAGTTTGCTTTCAAATGGACACATACTGTTTTCCAGGAGGATGGACCAGCCCCTCTACATGTCTAACCCAGGCTTCCTGAGGAACTCAGCAGCTGTTTGCCAGAGCCTGCACCTTCTCCTTGCTCTGGGGACTGCCAGAGAGATACTTCCCTACTAATTTATTTCCTTTTTACTACCACCTTTCCAAACAAACAAATGAAAAGCAAACCCCTTTTCAAAGAGTGAGTTCAACAGGAAGTGACAGACTGAAAGGAAGACCTGACCACTCTCCAATTTCTATTCATTTGCAATATTCATCATGGAATTTAACTCTCCCATATAAGAAGCACTATGCTCCATTGATAACGCTCTTTAAAATCATTGAAGATACTGTAATTTAAAGTTTACAGTTTCTTCTGAAAATAGCCTCCTTTCTAAGGGTTACCTCATCACCCCCAGTTGTTTTTCTTGTTTTCATAAATATCACATTACATGCAGAACTGGTATGGCGCAAGTAATAAGAAAAAAAATAAATATTTCTTATAGCTCAGTCTTATTCTCAAATAACCATTCTAAGAATGATATGTTAACCCTGGATTCCCGGATTCATATTTGTTATGTAATCAGTTCCAATCTTTTGAAAGAGTTATAGTTTGCTAATCGTATGCAATTATGGTCTGACAGCCAGTGGTGTACGTTAACTTTTTAAGATTGCAGGCAATATCAGTGAGGTGAGTTGCTTTAAAGATAATAAAACTTACACAAAAATTTCACATAGATTTTTCTCAACATCTTCTTATACTGCAATGTTATTCCTTGAAATAGGTAGGGACTGGCATTTGGAGGGGTCCTTGCTGTAGACTATTTCAATTACCTTTTGAAAAGAAATGTATGAAGAGCAGGAAGACGTTGGGACCAGAGGATTGGAAAAGGCTCTAGGAGTGTGTTCTCAGCACAGAAAGTAGCATCTCTGTGGGAATCATGAAGGTAGAGACGATAGTGATTGCTGCTAGCAATTTTCATTCTCTTCTGTCCTGGAAATAGGGGCAAACTGAGTGATAAGACAGTATTTATTTGAAGTATCAGTATAATAATTTTTAAGCAGGAAAAAAAAATGATCATTGTGGGAAATGCCACTTGGAAAAGTAATTTGCTGATTGGTCGGAGGAGAAAGCTGTGAAAATGACACAGGGTGACAAAAAAAATTAGGGAAGCTAGATAATTTTGAGTGAAAGGAAGAAGATGACAAGCATCAACAAAATGAATGAAGTTTTCCTTCTGCCTGATGACTCAAGAATGGGTTTCGGATTAGACACCTAGTTTAGAAGGTCATCCAGAAAGGCAGTGCTACTGTGAGAATATGGTCTAGGAAATTCTTAAAAGGGAAGAAAAGAGGCTACAGCATAAGTTAATGGCAGAAAGAGTCAACAGTAGAGAAAGCACCTCAGCTGTTCTGATCTGAAAGGTCCCCCTCAAGTGTCTTGGCAGGGAAGAAGGTGATGATTTGCCCTGAGGAATATTTATCCAGTCTGAGTCTGGGAAGTGAAATAAGCATGTGAAGAAGAATTCAGAGAAAGCTGCAATACTTAGCAGAAAACCAAACACATGTCTAAGTCTTATTTGACCTTGGAACGTTGCCCAGGACTTTCCAGAATCTATATTGAAATTGCACACTCAGTGCTTGATAGAGGTCACACAGCATTTTTCTGTTGATTCAACCACTTAATATAATGGTCATAGGAGTACTTAGGTCTAGTATTTCTGATATCCCTCAGACTTCTGGAAAATAGGAATATACAGTGTATACCTAGAATTATTACTAAAGTTAAATACCAATTCAGGTGCTACAGTAGTAATCTAGGTATCAATCTGGTCATTTGCAAGTAGCTGCTAATAGTATATTTGGAAAAATAATTTAAATGAAGAGTCTCCATTTGCTCCTGAGTTAGTTCCATCCTGATGTTATTGCTCACTACTCAGCTATGGCCCACAGATAACTCTAACAGGTCACTTCCTGGAATATTTAGACTCATGCTTACCATGATTCCATGCTACCACCATCTCGTCAAGCCCCTGGGAAAGGGTAAATTAGGTTCTTTCCACACATCATTATTGCCTGCAGTGCCAATTCTACATTTCTGTCCAGGCATATCATGCTCTTTTGAAGATGTGAAGTCAGAGGGAATTTATATCATAGCAACACAAACATTCTAGATATAAACTTAAAATTAGTCTGTCTGGGATCAAATCCCAGCTCTACTGTATTCAGCTGTATGGTCTTGAACAATTTCTTAAACTTAAGATGGCACAGTTTCCTCATTATAAAACATTACTATCTTCATATAAATGCACAGATACATAAAATAGTACTTAGAGCCCTAACTGGTTTGGCTCAGTGGATAGAGTGTCAGCCTGCAGACTCAATCAATAGTTCATGTCGATTCTGGTAAAGGGCATGCACCTTGGTTGTAGGCACATCCCCAGTAGGGGATGTGCAGGATGCAGCTGATTGATGTTTCTTTCTCATGGATGTTTCTAACTCTCCCTCTCCCTTCCTCTCTGTAAAAAAAATCAATCATATATATATATATATATATATATATATATATATATATATATATATACACACCTTAGACAAGGGCATTGCATGTAGGAAACAATATTATCTGCTATTTAAAAATATTTTTTATAGATTTGATTGAGAGAAAAGGAGATGGAGAGAGAAACATCAATATGAGAGTAGAACATCTGTTGGCTGCCCCTGCACATCCATTACTGGAGATCAAGCCTGCTACTCCAGGCATATGGCCTGAGCAGGAATTGAACTGGTGACCTCTTAGTGCACAGGAACAGTGCTCAACCAATTGAGCCATACTAGCCAAGGCACAATTTATTTTTATTTGTGTTTTTATTGGTGTTTTGTTAGTAAAGTCCTTAGCTATTCTCCATTAGCAATTTCTCACTGGCCACCATAGGCTGGCCTCTTACAATGTACCCTGGCTCATGTCTCTTCTTTATTTCTTCTCTCTCCTTTCAACTTATCTCTTCTCTTCCCAAATTTATGGTATATTTTTTTCTTGTCTTCTTTAAGTCATTCTATTTCAGTATCACCTTCCAAATTCTAAGTACTTTCCTAAAACAGAGTTACTTCTCTGAGAATACTTTTTTTGGTACCAAATTCTAGGTGATATTTGTAAAATAAACTTTATTCCAATTTACAAATAACATAAAATACTTTAGGTTTCAATATATGCTGAGACAAAATTCAACTTCCCTACTGAAAGTCACAGTCCTTGTTCATGTCATTTTATAGCAGTAGGCAGATAAAAAGCAGGAGTCCATTTTTCTAAAGTCATAACATAAAGTCACATTAATGTCTATAAGTTGCCTAGAGTTGCTAAGTTCTGGTTAAGGAATTATAAACAAGTTGGTTTAATTAAAAATAGGTTGAGTATTTACTCCATGCATGGAATTTGGTTAAATTTAAAGTGGTACAAAGATGAATATATACTCTAGGGCCATACACTCGTATAGAGGATACACACACATACACACACACACACACACACACAAACACACACACTGAATGGCCAGATTATTATGATCTCTGAACACATAATAATCTGTCCACTCACTGTGTATCCTATATAATAAAAGGCTAATGTGCAAATTGTCCCCTTGACCAGAAGTTTGACCAGCAGGCAGGCTGGCCAACCTCCCATGTCCCCTCCCCCTGGCCAGGCTGGCCGGACCCCACCCATGCATGAATTTCATGCACTGCACCTCTAGTGTAAATATATATGTGTTTTTGTTGGTGTTTTGTTAGTAATGCATATTTATACTAGAGGCTTGGTGCATAAAATTTATGCATGTTGAGGGGTCCCTCAGCCCGGCCTGCACCCTCTCCAATCATGGACCCCTCAGGGTATGTCTGATCCCTCTTGCCATCTGGGACAGCTGGCCCCTAAACATTCTGCCCACCTGCCTGATTGTCCCTAACCCCTCTGCCTGCCTGCCTGATGCCCCTAACTGCTCCCTTGTCTTCCTAATGTGCCCTAACTGACCCTGCCTGCCTACCTGCCTAATCACCCCTAACCTCTCTGCCTATCTGCCTGATTGCTCCAAAATGCTCCCTTGCCTACTTGATCACCCCTAACCACTCCCCTGCTGGTCTGATCACCCCAAACTGCTCCCCTGCCTGCCTGATAGCCCCTAACTGCCTCTGCTTGCCTGCCTGATGCCTGTAACTGCTTTCCTGCCAGCCTTATTATCCCTAATTGCTCTTCCCTGAAGTATTGATTGCCCCTAATTGCTCTCTCCTGCCAGCCTGATCCCCCTAATTGTTCTCCTCTGCAAGCCTGATCACCTCTGCCTTTCCCTCTGTCACCATGGCTTAGTCTGGAAGATGTCCTGTCTAATTAGCATATTACGTTTTTATTAGTATAGATATATACACATGCATATGTTACTATTTGATATGGTAAAATAAATGTTGAGGGTGGAAAAGAGGAAATAAATTCTGGAGCTGGAGTGTCTATTAGGCCTTCCCAGAAAAAAGGCATTGAAGGCTGGGGAGGGCTTAGATAAGTTAATTTATAAATATGAAGCATCAGTTACAGAAAGCTTGCACAAATGCATGGAGGTAGGTAAACACAGAGGTAAATGACTGTGGCTAGTGAGTGAATATTGCTGACAAAGATTACTTTATCAATGATAAGGCTTGAGAAGTCAGGATAATTTATATAAGTCTGTGCCCCTGCTCACAAGATGTGTGGAAATGTAAGAGGGAGTCTCATGAGCAATCAAGCTTCATCTTTGGCTCAGAATTGTCAGATCTTAGCAAATCACTTAAATATATGGAACACCTGTTTCATGAAATAGTAGGTAGCAGGAATGCAGTTCTCAGAGGAGTACAGGGAAGAGCATACAGTCTTTTGAAAGACAGAAAGGTATGTCCTAATAGAAGTTGATGTCATATTTGTAGTAATGCAGACATTGACAAAATGACATCAGAAATGTGAGAGGGAGTCCCATGAAGAATCAAGTGTCATCTTTGGCTCATAATTATCAGGTCTTAGCAAATCCCATGGATGTAGCAGTAGTGCTTTTAAACCTGGAATTAGCCCCACAGCAAATAAGCTCATAGAAGTAAAACCTCAGCATAGAAAAAACCTGGACAGTCTGAAGTGGTCGGAATACATACTAATACTTGGAAGTAAGATATTTTTGGTATTGCTAGTCCTCACCTGAGGATATTCTTTCCTTTGATCTTAGAGTAGAAGGATGGGGTTGTGAGGTAGAGAGAAACATTGATGTGAGAGAGCTACATCAATTGGTTGTTTCCCTCAGGCATTCTGAATGAGGTGAATGACCTGCAACCCAGGTACTTGCCCTTGACCAGGAATCAAACCAGGTCTATGCTCTAACCACTGAGCAGTGCTCGCAGGAACTAGGTTTTTGACACAGAGCACACTTTTTAGATTTTAGGCTACAATAATATGATTAGGCCAAAGTGAACCTAATTTATATACATATTATTTTCTAACTGTATACTAAACATATTAGTATCATGTTCTTATTTCTCTTAGAGTTACTTTGGGCATTGAAAGACTAGCTAGCTATGCTTTATTATACTCCAGTGAGCCATTACTAATCATTGAATCTCAATTAAGAACAGGAAGGCAGAGTGTTAGCACTAAATAAAAATTCTGGGATATGCTCTAAAATCTAAACCTTTTATCCATGGTTGAAAAATCTCAATGATACATTGGGATTTGAAAAATCTTCCAGTGAAAAAAATATGCCTAAATTTTGAAAAGATTGAGATGTTAATCACTATGTAGTGTTTCTTTTTGTAGTGTGGGAGGCTTACATCAATTATGACATATGTTAGCAATGAGAAAATTTCTAAGGCAAAATATGATGAATAGCTATGGTTATTAATTTCAGCTTATTCAAGCCAGAAAAAAATAACTTTTTACAGCTGTGCTTTTTTTAAAACAATTATCTGACATAGGATTAACTGATTGGTGGTCCTTCCTAACTGTTTATTTTAAACCAAAATGAATTTTTTGAAACTAAAGCATCTATTGACTTGTTTTAAAATGAAAAATAAAGATGTTAAAATGCCATTCACAAAATAGTAAAATACTTCTATTTCTATCAATTTACTTAGCCTGTCATCAGATCGTCCATATTAGAATCATATATGAACTTTGATTTCTGGATACAGAGTTTAAATCCTTCACAGAAACACTTGCCTGAGATCTCACAGCTCCAGAAAATCAACACAGATTTGTCTATTCAGCATTTGTATCTTATTTGCTATGCTTGTTTTTTCTTTTTCTATTTTTTGTTTAGACACTCTTCAAATGAATGCGATAAAGGTTAGGTGTAGTTTCTCGACATATTCACGTCAAATCTCTTCAAGGCATGGGATGATGAGGATATATATTTGGCATTAATTTTATTTGTTCTAAAACAAAATACTCATAAAAACATTTTTATAAGTTACAATTGCAAATAACAGATAACATGCTTGTTCTAGCAATACTCTCACACTGAATCTGCAAGTATAATGTTAGCAGAGAAGAGAATGCTTTTAGTAGTAAATGGATTTAAAAATGATCCACTTAGAAAGTACTTTCCTGGCATATGTGTTGTGAGAATCTCTAGGCCTATAAGTAAGGGAAGAGATGATGATGATATTATTGCTTCCATAAGATACCTGCTTATTTTGCTCCTCCTAAGTCATAGTTAAGAATTTCAACATTCCAGGTAGTTAAAAATACCCTCCCAAATTTCAGCAGTGGCTGTAAGGAAATTGTAGAACCAGAATGAATTGCCTGACTGTTCTGTGTATTAATGATGAGTATATAAGTAGAGCTTGGATCATCAAAAGCATAATTTCATAAAACATAAACACTAATAAAACAAAGGTAGTCTTAGGAACCATAATGAATCATCACTTGGTAGTCACCAAATGATACACTTTAATGACAACAGCAGGCAGGAAGTGGCAGACAAACCATTGGGTTGTGAAAAGACCAGTCAGCACAGGGCATAGTAATGCCACACCCAAGAGGACCATGACTTACTTGGTTGTCTGTTTTATTCAATACTCTATAATGTCTAAATCAAAGTTTCTAATGCACTTTAAAAAATGCAAGTTACAAAAATCTGCAGTAGGGTTCTGGATCAGCAAGCACTGTCAGGATAGATTACTGCCCTGCCCTCTCTCTGCTGTAACAATATCATGACGAATGAAGAGTGACACCAGTTGCCCATTTATCTCAGAAGATTACTGCTTTGATTCTATTGATTCTTCCTGTGGCTTTTCAGACTGAAGATTATAGCTCAGGTACAGAGATATAATCAGTTTTTTAAAGTGTGGTGTTAATATGGTTCAATTTTCCCCTCCTTGGCTAAGATGTGCTGGGAAATAGCTTCAAGAAATTAAATCTTTGCTTATTATAACATGTGAGGATTTTAACAAGTAAAATATATTTATTTTGTGTCAATTACATAATAAACCCAAATTCTTAAAGTGTTTTCACACCTCTATTCACCAGACATTCGTAAACATATTTTTATGGTGCAGAAGATATGGGAGCATGATTTAAAATATGTATATAAATTAATATTTCTGATTTTAAAAAGCTCAGAGATTATTAGATAAAAATGTTTGATAAAATGATAAAATTTCACTAACATGTGATATAACCAAACAGTATGGAAATATTTATATAAGAACTACTAACTAGGTTTTAAGTACTTAATATGAATAGCTTTACAGAGGGATGGTATGAATTGGAATGAGATTTTAAAGGTGTTTTCCAGACAGAGTGTATTCCAGGTATAAGACAAAGTTGCAGTTGTATGGATCTTTGGAAATAGCCTTTAGCCTTTAGTTAGTCTATGTGATTGGAATGTAGAACTTGTAAAGATAAG
>PVJN01009548.1:0-60455 GCA_004026805.1 Lasiurus borealis | reverse complement strand
TAATATTACTAGGGAACAAGCCAGACAAATTGTCAAAGATTGCCCTTCTTGTGTCATACATCTCCCAGTATTACATCTCAGAGTCAACCCTAGGGGGTTAGTACCTAATGCATTATGGCAAATGGATGTTACCCATATCTCTGAATTTGGTAACCTCAAATATGTACATGTAACTATAGATACTTTTAGCGGTTTTATTCATGCTTCCCTCCAAACAGGTGAAGCCACTAAACATGTAATTAGCCATATGTTAACTGCCTTCGCAGTCTTAGGATGTCCACAACAATTAAAAACTGATAATGGCCCAGATTATACCAGCTCAGCCTTTTCTCAATTCTGTAAGTGCCTCAATATCCATCATACAACAGGTATTCCTTATAATCCCCAAGGTCAAGGAATCGTTGAAAGAGCACATCTCTCTTTAAAACTCACAATAGATAAAATAAAAAAGGGGGAATGGTACCCCACGAGGGGGTCACCCAGAAATATATTATCTCATTCCTTATTTATTCTCAATTTTTTTTTAATTTGGATGCAAATGGACAATCAGCAGCCACTCGCTTTTGGCATACAGAAACTCAGAGACAATTTGCTTCAATACTATGGAAGGATCCTTTGACTAACTCCTGGCATGGCCCAGATCCAGTTCATTTACTCTAAGGAAATGAAATCTGCAAGGTGGCTACCAGAACGCTTAGTTAAACAGATGAGTCAAACTCAAGAAGTTGATGATAACTCCAGGGACGACAACTCGCCCTGAAAATATTCCCCTATTAGTAGTATTAGGAGTTTCTGGAGCTTTAGCTACAGGAACAGCAGGATTAGGAGTTGCTGTTCATTCATATACTAAACTCTCTAATCAGCTAGTTGATGATATTCAGGCCCTATCCAGTACTATTAATAATATTCAAGATCAGATAGACTCCTTAGCGGAGGTAGTCCTCCAGAATAGAAGAGGATTAGATTTATTGACAGCAGAATAGGGAGGGATCTGTTTGGCTCTACAGGAACGCTGCTGCTTTTATGCAAATTGGGCATTGTTCGTGATAAAGAAGCTACAAGAAGTCCTAATAAGAAGAGAACTATTCGACAACCCTTCGTGGAGCGGGCTAAATGGAATATTACCCTACCTCCTTCCCTTACTAGAACCTCTGCTTGACTTACTAATAATTCTATCACTAGGACCTTTTCTTTTTAATAAGTTGATGGCTTTTATCAAGCAACAAGTGGATGCCATTAAGATGCAATCCATACAGGTCCCTTATCATAAACTTGAGATGGCCGAAAGGGAAAGTTGCAAACTCCTTGAAAAGGAGAAATACAACAACATCGTATAGAGTAATTGAGATAATTACTCTAATATTCAAGGAATACGATGACATTCAATAGAGTAATTGAGGAATTACTCTAATAGCAAACTTTCCGCCTTGGTGCACTGGGCTTATACGTGATACCGACCACCGCCTAAGCCAGGAACTGGGTGTTATGTTGCCCTGCTTTCCAATGACGGGTAAGGTGGGTTGGTACTGTATGGTAGTTCCTGACCTAAGACAGGCACAGTCCCCTCAAGGATATGCGGCCTTTCAAAAGTTTAAAGAGAAGGGGGACCTGTGGGAAACTTGTTGTGATTGACAGCCATTTTGTAGTAAGCTTCAGCCACATTAGCACTAACCTCGGGCTAGGTTTCAATTACCCCAAACCCTATCTCTTTCCCGTAAGTCAGGTGTTTCGCCTTAAGGGCTAGGACAGGTGTTTCACCTTAAGGGCTAGGCCTCATTTCTCCTCCTCCCTATAAATACCCCGAACTGCTGTTGAATAAATGAGACTTGATCAGAACTTTGTCTTGTCTCCATTCCTTGTGTCTCTTGTCTCTTTTATCCCCACTCCCCCGCTAGGGTCCTCGTTGACTTCACCCGCGGGTCGGGACAACCATGGAAGGAGTTCTGCTCACCAGAGCATTCTGCTTGTGGCTTTTCTCAAGGAAAGGAATCCACACAGAGGACACAGAAGTCTGAGCCATGGTCATGATGCCATGTCCTGTGAGACAGCTCCCAGAACAGGAGCCTGTGTCTGATACCTTTTAGGCACACACCAGGATGGGTGATTGGGGGTGGGGGCAGGCCGAGCAGGGGTTTCCCTGGAGAAGAAAAATGTCAGGACGAGTTTGGGCTAAGATGCAGTGCCTTGACTAAGACCTTCAGTTGCTAAATAATAAAATCAACCCTTAATTTAAAGCCTCAGAAGAGAAAATTTCCTGGGATAAACCAAAAAGGGGGAGATTTGTGAGGTCTGCGCTGCCATGCTGCTTATAGTTGTTTTATTGACTTTTTCTTGGTGTGTGTATATATGTAAAAATATGCTACATTGATACTAGAGAAATATGAAAGCAGGAATTTTCACTACTACATGCACAAACAGTTACACACACACAGACACACACATACACACACACACACATACACACACACACACACACACGGAGGATAGCTCAGTAAGGATCTTTTCTGACATATTTTTTATGGCATTGATAACTTTTTTAGGTTTAAGACTATATTTTTCAGAGAAAATGAATAAAAAGGCAGTTTGAAAAGATTTAAAAATCCCAGTGCAAACTTTCAAAACTCTTGGGTTTGAAAAAGAGCTGAAAAGACATATTCTCCAACCACTTTTTGATGCTTGAATCATCTCCATGACAACGCCCTGCAGAGGTATTCTGGCCGATGCTTAAACTTCATGGTGGCAGTCTTACCTGCCAAGGCACCATTAGAAATTAAAGTCACCTTTCATTTCTCCCTACTATCTCTGATTTTTAATAACCCCTGTTTGTGTTTATTGAACATTGGGTTAGATGGCTGGTTCTTATGTAACCTCCTAGCGTATCTCTATGGGTGTATTAGCTCAGTTTGCCCTAATAACATATCATAGACAGTATAGCTTAAAAACAGAAGCTAATTTTCTCCCAGTTCTGGAGGCTGGAAGTCCAAGATCAAGGTCCAGCTGGTTTGGCTTCTGGTATGAGTTCTCTTCCTGGTTTTTAGATGCTGTCTTTTTGCTATGTCTTCAGATGGTCTTTCTCCAGGGTATGTGTGTGCATGAGTGAGATGAGGTGGGGGGAGGGGAGAAAAGAGGAGAGGAGGGACAGGTCTCACCAGATCAGGGCCTTACTTTTGATCTCATTTAACCTTAATTCTTTCTAAGTAGCCCTGTCTTCATAAAGAGTCTCACTGGTGAAATTACAACTTCAACTAAATCATCCAGTCCACAACACTGGTGTGAATATCAATATCTTTCTCTTATAGAGAAGGAATCTGTAAATAACTGACTTGTTTTCTCACGCAGTGAGTGTTGTGATTGGGATTGAAACCAGACCTCCCTGACTCCAAAGCTGATGTTTCCAACAGTGCCACCCTGTCACTGTGCCACCTGTCTCACTGTGCCTTCCTGCCTCACTGTACCACCCTGTCTCATTGTGCCACCCTCCCTCCCTGTGCTACCCTCCTTCTCTGTGCCACCCTCCCTCCCTGTGCCTCACTGTGCCACATGGCCTCAGTGTGCCACAATGCCCCACCTTCATGTTTGGAATACTGAGCCAGTGCCTCTTGGACTTGGGACAGCCTGATGACAAGCCCCTGCAGTTCACTGTCCAGCCTGATTTTGCAGAGCAGGAGCCTGGGTGGGGTTTGTGGCCACAGCCCTGTCTAGTAACAACACATGCATTTTCTGGAGTGACATCAAAGCCAGGGTCCTGTGGACGTGGCAGTCAAAGACGTGGTATCTTAGCTAGCTAGGGCTGCCCAACAAATACCACAGGATGAGTGGCTTAAACAGCAGCATGTATTTTCTCACACTTCTGCAGAGTGGATACCTGATATCAAGGTGCCCACTTTCTTTTGAGACCCCTCTCCGGCCTTGTAGATGGCCATCTTCCTCTGCATGTTCACCTGGTTTTCCCTCTGTGTGTATGTGTTCCCTCTCATCTTGTCTTTTTGTATTGCACCAGTCAGATTGGTTTATGGCCCACCTTAATTTAACTGTAATTATCTCTCTAAAGGCCATATCTACAAATATGATCATAGGTACTGGAGTTAGGACTTGAACTTATAAATTTTGGAGGCGACACAATTCACTGGTAACACTCAAGTGGTGTCCATTTGCCCTCAGAGTCCTGGCCAACAGAAGGCGCTAATGCACACAGTCTAGCACCCAAGAAGAGCCAGGCCTTAGGCAGAATTTTTCTGGAAACATATTGTTTTTCTTGGTGGTATCCAGTTTACTTGTGTCCCCCCTCCACTTCCAGATGGCTGGGAAAGAAAAAGAGAAATAAAACTTTTAGTGAACAAAACTTTTAGTGCAACTTTTAGTTACATGCTTTTTAAACTTTTAAATTGTTTTTCTGTTATCAGAAAACACTTTTTTTTTCCCATTAGATAGCTTCTCTCTCAGTATTCTATTTGTTTTTTCTGCTAGCACTTGCCTTCTGTCCCATCCCACCTGGAAATTACCTATGAGTTACATAAATTGATCGCCTTACCTATAATTACACATACTAGTAGGAATAGCTTGCTCTGGTACACAAGGTACACACTGTCCTCTGAGAAGGGCTTGGAGTTATGGAACCAAGTTATACCAGGACTTGACAACTATCTGGAGAAAGATACAGATCTCACCACACGGAACCAACCATTTCACCTTGCCTATTGCAGTGGTTTTTAGCTGCATGCTTATACATGTCATTCAATATCTGTGAGAATTCAAGGTGGGAAAACAGAAACTATGAGTTGTTTTAACAGAGAACATTTAATAGAACTGGTGAAACAGGAGTTGGAGACCTGAGAAAGCAAAAACGAGGAAACTGCTGTGGTAATTACTGGGAGCAGCTACCACACGTAGGGCAAGCAGAAATGGGAAGGGGTGAGATGAGGAAATAGCAGTCTGTGGAACTGAGACTCGGGTCTCTGAGGAGTGAGCACTGCCATCTAAAAGTCTAAGGTGGCACAGGTGCTGGGTCTGGAAGTTTGGGAACAACCAGGAAGCGAAGTTTGGCCCTTTCTTCCTCCAGCCTCCAGTTCTCCTCCTGCCCCTGCTTAGCGGAACCTAACAGGAAGCCTGAAGAAATGTAGTTTGCAGAATTCCAGTCTTAGCTGCACAAAGCAGAACACAGAAGTGTGGAACTGGAAAGACAAGAGCATAATATTGCAGTTCACCTTTAGTCACTCGGATCCATATACACAGCTTTGTCACACATTTGAACTTCCCAATGACAATGACCCTCTCTCCTTAAGGGAGACACGGAGCTTCAAGAGCAGCCCCTCACCCCTACCCCCCAAAAGCCAGTCATGGCATCCATCTCTGGGTGATACTTAATTTTAGCACGAGTGCCAGCATTTTAGACCTGTAATTAGTTCTCTCTCTTAAAAAAAAAAAGATTTCAGAGAGAAAGGAAGATGGAGAGAGAGAGGGAAACATCAATGATGAGAGAGAATCATTGATTGGTTGCCTTCTGCACATCTCCTACTGGGGATCAAGCCCCTAACCTGGGCATGTGCCCGTGACTGGAATCAAACCTGGGACTCTTCAGCCCACTCTTCAGCTCTATCCACTGAGGCAAACCAGCTAGGTCCGCCCCAATATCCCCCCCAGAATATTAATCTACATAATAAATTAACAGTATCATCAACTGCTACCAGGGAGCAGATGGCCTTCCCAGAGAAAAGTGCCATAATACAGGCCCAGTGTTGGTCTCCATAGTTGACAGGTTAGGCAGTGGCAGTAGCTAGAGTAGCTTTGCTGGAGAGAAGCCCACATTATTTACGGTTTGTGTCTCCCCCTTCCTCCCCAAAAATTTCATATTTGAAACCTAATCCATTAGGTGGTGGTTTTTGGAGGTGGGCTTTTTAGGAGGTGATTAGGTCCTGAGGGTAGAGCCTTCAGGAATGGGATTAGTGCCTTAGAAGAAGAGTCCAGAGAGCTATCTTTCTGTCTGTCTACCACATGAGAATATAGCAAGATGGAGGCGACCTGCAATTTTAAAGATGGCCCTCAACAGACATTAATGTGCTGGTACTTTGATTTTGGACTTCCAGCTTCCAAACAAACAAATGTCTGTTGTTTAAGCCACCTAGTCTACCATATTCTGCTAACTAAGACAGCCCTCATTGCCAACACCAGAGCCCATTGCACATCTAGAGGAAGAGCTGGGTGTCTGGGAACGAGGCCCACTCATTCTTACTTAATTAGTAAGAACATCCACTGCAGTGATGCCCTCTGGTCAGCATCACATGGAGCACATATATCTGCACTCCCCATGCTTATTCTCTCACATACCTCTTTGTCAGCAGACTTCCGTGTCACCAACTTTCTAATCCAGTTTTCTAAGTTCCTGACCAACTGCCCTGTCACTAGCTCCTCCCCATGAATGAGTATAGACCTGTGCCTCTGGTTACCTCTTCAAAGAGGACAACATAGTTTTGATTAGAGTTCTCTCTTGCTTCTTTTAAGGACTCCTGATTGGGTTATAGTATGTGGCAGTCCATTTCTGATATACATATTGTGCAAACTCATCTGAAAGACTCTCCAGTTAATGAGTCTTAGGCAAATTTGCATGAGATTATATGGGTGGACTGAAGATGAGCAGATGTCTGGGGACTCATGCAAGTTACCCATGCCTTCTGAACTTGCCCGAATCGGATTCATTGTTCCAATTCTACCTGGAAAGGCATCTCTGATGACATGACTCAGTGTATCAGATAACACAGGTCCATGATGGGATGCTCAGGTTCTATCCTATCTAATAAAAGAGTAATATGCAAATTAACCATCACTCAGCTACACCCACAGGCCATGCCCACCAGCCAATCATGAGAAAGTATGCAAATTAACCCCAATTAAGATGGCTACAGCCATGGAGGAAGCAGGAGGGAGGCATGGGTTTCCCTGCTGATGGAGGAAGCTAAGCTTTCCACACACCCTGGCGGGCCCAGGCCTCCTCTCAAGGCTACAAAGTTTCAATTATAGAAGATAAGTAAATCCCAACAGAAATCACTGCTGGGGAGGCTTGCCTTGGTGCCAGGTTTCAACTGTAGAAGATAAATGAATTTCAGATCCCAGGGTCTCTGCTTGGGTTACTGGGGAGTGTGACCAGCCTGAAAACCACCTCAAGCCCCTCACCAAGGCCACCCCATTCCCCAAGGGAACCCCCACCCTTATTTGGGACACCCTTCAGGGAAAACCAGCTGGCCCCCACCTATGCACCAGGCCTCTATCCTGTAAAAGAGTAATATGCAGATTGACCATCACTCCAACACACAAGATGACTGCCCCCATGTGGTCATAAGATCCTGCCCCTATACTGACACATGATGGCCACCACAAGATGGCTAACAGGGGAGGGCAGTTGGCAGGGACCAGGCCTGCAAGGGAGGGCAGTTGGGGGTGACAGGGCTGGCAGAGGAGGGAAGTTGGGGGTGCCTATAGGGAAGGGCAGTTGGTGGGGGGGACCCAGGCCTGCAGGGGAGAATAGTTGGGGGAGACTAGGCGTGCCAGAGAGGGCAGTTAGAAGTGACCAGGCCTTCAGGGGAGGGCAGTTAGGAGCAAACAGACTGGCAGAGGACCATTTAGGCATCAATCAGGCTAGCAGGGGAGTGGTTAAGGGTGATCAGGCTGGCAGGCAGAAGTGGTTAGGGGCAATCAGGAGGGCAGGCAGGCTGGCAAGCAGTTGGGAGCCAGCAGTCCTGGATTGTGAGAGGGATGTGAGATTGGGCCTAAAAGGCAGTTGGATATCCCTTGAGATAGAGAGGGTCCAGGCTGTGCACCGGGCCTCTAGTAACCATATAATATCCCAAGCTAGGTTTCAGATTCTATAAGGCTCAGTAGAAAGCCAGGAGCTATTTCTCAAAAAGAAAAAAATTATTTGCGAAGGAGGGCAAGGCTTTGCTCCTAAAGCTTAAGGTTTTGACTTTGTCTTCCCTACTGAATCATGTCAGAGGCTTCATACCACATTGTTGGTTTCCATAGAAACTTCATGCAGCATGGATCTTCTGGGTCATTAGGCCCAAGTGACAGAGCAGCTTGCTCTGGAGCCTGGGGCCTGCTCCAGGTACCCTGCTGGACTCTGGTCCCCACTCAGTACCAGAAGCCTGATGGCTCAGAATAGAACATTTAACTTGATACATTCCCTCTAAACTTAAAGAAGACCTGCCAGGCATTGTCATCTCTTTTAGTGGCAAGAGATGAAAGGTGCATCAACATGTTTCACATTGGGGAGAAATCCTCTCTCATCCTCTAGTTTGCATTTGTCTTCTTACTAAGGCAGCTGAGCTACTTTCTATTTCGTGGGCATCGGGTCCAATCTGCATAATGCTTGCAATATAGTAGACCAGTGTGATTTTTGTGGGATGTTAAGACCCTCTGGCAAAATTTGAAGATGTACTGTTGGCCCTGCCAATTAAAGCATATGGTCTCTTGTGGTCCTTGGAAACCTCTGCAGAGAAAACGGAGCATCCGCCACATCAAGAACTACATACAAAATGGAGTAAGGTGTTCCAGTTTTCTCCAGGAAAGTTCTCACATCTGGAGAAGCCAGAACCTATTTGAGTTTATGGTAATCAACATCCCTGAGGTCCATCTATCTCTTGGGGGCCGCATAGATTTGTTAAATGAGAAAAATGGTAAGTATCGCCTCTTCTTCCTGCAGGCCTGGCAGTGGCCCTGATTTTTGCATATTCCTCTCAGGATGTAGTACAGTAGAAAAGGGATGCTTCAGAGACTCTGCTTTCCTTCCTATTACAGTAGTGCTCACTGGATGGGCCAGCGAGACAGTGGGAAGCTTGTTTCAATTATACATCCTGTTTGTCAAGTGCAGTTGCTCTAATTATTCATTCAAGCAATGGAGACCTGTCTATAGGATGGTCCTTGGACCTTCTGGGCCCACTGTGATTTACATTTGAGCCAAAAATTCCCTGGTCAGCTCACTATTGTAACCCTCACTTTGATCAATGGACACATAGATGTCTTAGGTCCTTAGAAATAAGCATCAGTTCCGAGCTAATGTTTATAATCCTCCCAAAAGGGTCTGGGCAGTTTCCTATCCCAGTGCACAGTCACCATTTATTAGGGTCCCATGTCCTCTGGGAGCCGGCTGAGAGGAGTATATACTTGTGACAGTGTTGCAAGGCCTTTCTTTAAGTGACCTAGTCTCCTCTTCAATTGAAGGTTTGTGAAATAGATTGAGCATACTAACTGAAGTAAAATTTTTCTACTGTAGTGACCCAAGTCAGATTTTTGCCCCCCAGAATTGGAATTTTTTCTTTTACATAAACCAAGACACATGTTAGTAGGTTGCTCATCAACTCCGTTCAAAGGAACATTATGATTAATGGGCTACACTGGATCAAAGACTCATGCAGATAAAAAAATCCCGATTACTGTATCACTCTAACGATGCCCTTTTTGTCTCTGACAGTGAAGTGCTATCATTGACTTCTCTACTCCAAGTTCTCATCATTCTTCTAAAATCAAGGAGTCCACCTCAGTAGAGGGATCCTCCACTGTCACACTGGCGTTCAGAAATCAGCCATCAGAGCAGTTTGTGAGGGTGTCAGTGCTTTGCTTACTATCATTTATTCTCAATGCCTTAGTGAGGAAGTGTCCCCTGAGCCCTTGGGGAATCTTGAAGGGCTGTGAATAGGTGTGGCGAGTTGTGTATGATAAGCCCACCCCAACAATCCTATCTCTATAACACTGTGAGACAGAGGAAAGTGGAGTTTGCCACTGCAAATATGTCTTTTTGAGATACCTATTATTTTTAGCTGGTTATTTAAAAAATTTATTTTTCAATTACAGTTTGCTTTTGATATTAGTTTCAGTTACACAGCACAGCATATAAATATCCATATAGGTTACAAAGTCTTCCCTCCAATAATTCAAGAGCCCACTTGACACCATAGTTATTACAGTATTACTGACAATATTCCCTATGTTGTACTTTACACCCCATGCCTATTTCATAACTACCAATTAGTACTTCTTAATTCCATCATACTTTTTTACCCCATCCCCCAACACACTTTTCCTCTGTCATCTTTCAGTTTTTTCTTTGTATTTATGAGTTTATTTCTTGAGGATATTAGGCTAAGTGAAATAAGCCAGACACAGAGAGACAAATATCATATTATATCAGTTTCTAGAGGCCTGATACATGAAGATACATGCAAGAATGGGCCTTCCTTTCCCTGGCTGCCAGCACCACCTTTGCTCTGGTTGGAGCTACCTTTCTGCTCTGGCCTAGAGCCTCCTTTCCACCTTCCCACACTGCCCAGCGGCCCGGAGCGGCTGGGGTGGTGCAGAACACCCTACCCAGCCATTCAGCGCCTGCATATGCAAATTAATCCACCATCTTTGTTGGGTTGATTTGTATACTCACTCCTAATTGGCTGGTGGGTGTTGCAAAGGTATGGTCAATTAGTGTATATATGTGAAATCTAAAGAACAAAAGAAACAGATAAAGAAACAAAAATCTCAGAAAGGAACTTTGCTTCCTCCCACCAACCGCCTAAAGAATTTAGACAGAGGACCTGCTAAATTAAGTGTGGTAGACGAAAAGGAACCTAGCATGGCCTCTTTGGTTCTCTCATGTCTCATTTTTTTTCTGGGTGACCCAGCAAGAATTTTTTATCAAGTGTTTGCTCCTTCTAGTCTTCTGTAAATTGTCCATGTCTCCTTTGAAATCCAAACTACTATCCCCATTTTTCCTAAGCTTAAGATGGCACATGACCCTCATCTACCTGATTTGTCTTCTGGCCCAATATTCTTATAAATGCCCATATGCACATATGTAATTAAATTTAGTTATCTTTGAAAGGGGGAGAGTAGGAGGGTGAGTGGGAAGAGATTTACCGAAGAACTTGTATGAGTATTTGCATAATCCATGGACACTGACAATAGGGTGGCAAAGGCCTGGGGTGGTTATCGGATACAGGCTAGAAGGGGTCAATGGCGGGGGGGAAAGGGAACATATGTAATACTTTCGACAATAAAGATTAAAAAAATAAATTTAGTTATTTTCTCTTGTTAATCTGTCTTATGTCAATTTGAATATTAGATCAACTAAAAGAACTAAGAGGAGAAAAAGGGGGGAAATTCCACAAACTGAATCATATCATGCAATTCCAGCTTTTGCATCTGCCTGTCCTCAGCAGTTTATTCCCTGACCCTGTACCATTCCACATAATGTTTCTTTCTCATACCACCCTGTTCATTCCCTTTATGGAATGTATCACGATTTAGCAATACTGGAAGCTTGGTGCACAAAATTTGTGTACAGGTAGGGTCCCTAGGCCTGGCTGGCGATCAGGGCTGATTGGGGCCTTCCTTAATTCTGCGTCACCCCCTGGTCGTCTGTGCATGTCATAGCAGAGTGGTCAGCCAAACTCCTGAGGGGACAATATGCATATTAGCCTTTTATTATATGCGATATTTGTTATTAAGACCAGTAATTCTTTTTGTCCATAGTGGGAGCTAGTAGGACTTCATGTAAACTTTGAAGCTACTAAGACAAGAGAAATCACTTAGTTGATGTTGGTTAGGCTGACCACTAATCAGGAAACATGCCAATACTTTTATTTTCTGTCCCAAGCATGTTTGCCTTTCTAATTATATTTCCAGGGAAGCAGCCTTCCAGGAAGCAGCTAGAGGCAATTCCTTAGCACTCTCCTGAGAACTGTGTGAGCAACCTCTCCCACCTGTGCTCTCTACCTGGAGAGTGACAGCCACATCGAGAGGCATCCTTCAAGGGTCACCATAGTTAGGAACTTTGGGCAAAGAAATATGCCAATGTCTTTGAAATCAGTCTTTGAAAGGAAAATTAAAAGCAACTTGGTGTGCTTTTCAAAACTGGGAAGATGCTGCAGAGCTTTGAAGCTAGTTCTAAACAATGTACCGGACACCTTTCTGAGTGCTGGCCATCCAGGGCTGTTAGTGTCTCCCTCGTACCTGTTATGAGGCTAAAAATAAAAGCAAAAAATGCCCCATTGCTCATGAAAACCAAAATGACAGGAATCAACCAGAGCAGATCTCTTGAAGTTTAAGGGGAAACAGTGCTAAGACTTTCAGTCCTTAGAAACTGACAGTAACATTTGCATATTTCTGTCTATACTTGTTAGAGTTCTAATGAAATCCATTTTTTGCCTCTGCTATAAGCTCATAGCACCGAGCATTGCTACAAGTTTGTTAGTAGTGAGTTGAGTTGCTGTGGGTAAAGGTTAGAATTCTTTGCAACCAAGGAGAACTGAGACAATGCTATTGCATTAATACTCATATTTTGGAAATCTTGGAGCTCTTATAACCAACCTCAGTTTGTTTATAAGAATCAAAACTTTAGTCAGTATATGACCTCAGTTTCTTGGAGATTCAGGGAGAACCATATAAGCTCAAGTGCTTAATTCACACTCTAGACAATTAAAGCAAAGTTTCTAAGCATCTGTCAGAAAGGGATACAATTAAGAAAATGCAGTTGCATAATACGCTAACTCCATATCACCAATAAATTATATAATTAGTATAGGTGTGTCTACAAGAAACACAGAGAATGTTGGCCTGGATTGAAAGTAATTTCAAGAAGACATTTTCAATTCTGTAGAGGGCTTACTTTTCATTTTCCCTGTTAGAATATTCATAGTCTTATGACTTATTTCATGGCAGGGTGTAACAATACAGGAGTTGGTGTGAATTCCTTGACATTTCAGGAAGGTTCACACAAGATTCAGAGGTTTGTTTTTGTTTTTGTTAATCCTCACCTGAGGATATTTTTCCATTGATTTTTAGAGAAAATGGAAGAGAAAGGGAGAGACACACAGAGAGAGAAACATTGATGTGAAAGAGACATGTCTATTTGGTTGCCTCCAGCTTGCCCCAAATATAAGCTCTTGAAAGGAATGGAGCCCTTGACCCTTCAATCAGTGGGTTGATGCTCTATCCACTGAGCCAAACCGGCTAGGGCAAGACTCAGAGTTTTGATTCTAGTCTTTGACAATATGAAGTTATTTAGAAGCTTCTCTGAATGCTCATCATGGCCAGCTTTTAAGTGCAATGAATTAGTGTGCTAACTACTATTGTTTTCATATTTAAAGATCAAACAGATAGTATTGGATTGTTTACTACTGTAAATCTCTAGAGCTTACAAATTGAACTTAAATTCCAGTTCTAGAATTCAGAACAACTATGAATACTTACACAGTCAGGGGTTGGTTAGAGCATGAGAATGAATTACTCCCTTCCATCAGAAATGAGACTTTGCCTTGCTCATAAGAAGCACATTCACACCAGGTCCCAGAACAGATTCCTCACACTTAAGTTAGATCTGAGTAGTCAATGTTTGGAAGTTTTTCCCCTTGGTGGCTATGATTATAGCTGAAGTTCCATGACATTTGTCAAAAGGCTACATGTATTCATGCCACTGGTTCTATTCATCAGTTTATTTTGTTAATTAGATTCTATATATCAGTGAGATCATATGGTATTTATCTTTATTTGACTGGTTTATTTCACTTAGCATGATCTCCTGGTCCATCCATGCTGTTGGCAAAGGATAAGAGTTCCTTCTTTTTTACAGCAGTATAGTATTCCATTGTGTAAAGGTACCACAGCCTTTTTATCTATCTACTGATGGGCACTTGGACTGTTTCCAGATCTTGGCTATTATACGTGATGCTGCTATGGACATGGGGTTCATGTATTATTTTTTACTGTGTTTTGGGATTCTTAGGATATATTTCTAGAAGTGGGATCACTGGATCAAAAGGCAGTTCCAGCTTTAATTTTTTGAGGAAACGCCATACTGCTTCCGCAGTGATTGCATTCCCACCAACAGTGCACTAGGATTCCTTTTTCTCCCCATCCTCACCAGCACTTGTGTGTTGGTCTAGTTGCGAATCTTTTGCATGTACCTGTCTAATTTCCCAACAGCATTTATTGAAGAAACTGTTTATACTCCATTGTATGCTCTTGCTTCCTTGTCGACTATTAATTGACCATAATGGCATGGATTGATTTATGGGGATTCTATCCTATTCCATTGATCTATATGCCTGTTCTTATGCCAGTACCAGGCTGTTTTGATTATAATGGCTTTGTGGTATAGTTTGAAACCCCGTATTGTGATTAGTTCAACTTTGTTTTTTTTTCTCAAGATTACTGAGGCTACTCACAGTCTTTTTGGTTCCATATAAATCTTTGGAATGTTTGTTCTAGATCTATGAAATATTCCATTGGTATTTTAAAAGAAATTGCATTGAACCTATAGATTGCTTTGGTTAGATTGACATTTTAATGATGTCAATTATTCTTATTCATTAACACAGTATATTCTTCTGCTTATTTGTATCTTCCTCAATTTCTTTTTATTTATTTTTTCAATATTCTATAGTTTTCCTAGTACAGGTTTTATACCTCCTTGGTTAAGTTTATTCCTTGGTACTATACTTTATTTTTCTGTTTGCTGTTGCAATGGTAAATGGGATTGTTTTTTAGTTTCTCTTTTTGAGAGTTCATTATTGGTGTATGAAAGTGCCCTTGATTTCTGGATGTTAATTTTGTATTCTGCTACATTGCCTAAGTTATTTATTAAGTCTAGTAGTTTCCTGGCGGAGGCTTTAGGATTTTCTATGTACAATATCATGTCACCAAACTTCCTCCTTTCCAATTTTGATGCCTTTTATTTCTTCTTGTCTTATCACTATGGCTAGGACTTCCAGTACTACATTGAATAAGAGTGGTAAAAGTGGGCATCCCTGTCTTGTTCCTGTTCTTAAGTGAAACGCATTTAGTTTTTTTCTCATTGAGTATGATACCTCTAAGTCTGTCATATATGGCCTTTATTATGTTGAGGTCTGATCCCTCAATTCCCACTTTGCTGAGAGTTTTTATGTTTTGTTAATCCTTACCTGAGGATATTTTTTCCCATTGCTTTTCAGAGAGAGTGGAAAGAAGAGAGTGGTAGATAGACAAAGGAGAGTACCATCAATCTGAGAGAGATACATCAATTGGTTGCCTCCTACATGCGACCCAACCAGGGTTGGGGATCCAACTTGCAACCCAAATACTTGGCCTCAAACCCCTGACTCTGATGTGAATGGGCCAAAACTCTAACCACTATCCTCTATGAATAGATACTAAAATCCTCAACAATTATTATCAAACTAAATCCAGCAATACATTAAAAAGATCATGCACCATGACCAAATGGGATCTATTCCAGAGATGCAAGGCTAGTACAATATTCACAAATCAATAAGTGTAGTACATTGCATAAACAAAATAAAGGATAAAAATTATATGATCATATCAATAGATACATAAAAGCATTTGACAAAATCCAGCACTAATTTTTTTGTTGTTAATCCTCACCAAGACACGTTGACTTGTTGCCTCCTGCATGCACCCTGACTAGGGCTGGGCAGCCTACAACTGAGGTACGTGCCCTTGACTAGAATTGAACCAGGGACCCCTCAGTCTATGAACTGACACTCTATCCACTTGAGCCAAACCAGCTAGGGCTTAGCACTCATTTTTTATAAAACTCTCAGTAACCCTGGCTGCTGTTGCTCAGTGGTTAATATTATGTAGTGACTTTCTTTGTCTCTTTTATGGCCTTTATTTTGATCTATTGTTTGATTTTTTTCAGATATAAGTACTGTTGCCTCAGCTTTTTTTTTTTTATTTCTATCTACATGAAATTTTTTTTCACCCCTGAGACTTTAGTTCTGAGGTGGGTCTCTTGTAGACAGCATATATATGGGTCATGTTTTTGTATCCATTCAGTTACTCTATGCCTTTTGATTGGAAAATTTAATCCATTTAAATTTAAGATGATTATTGATAGGTACCTCTTTATTGCCATTTTAATTCTTTATGTTTATGTTTCTTTCTATTTCTTTTTATTCTTATAGCAGTCCCTTTAACATGTATTGTAGTGCTGGTTTGGTGGTAATAAACTTATTTAGCCTTTATTTTTGTTTGGGAAGCTCTTTATTTCCCCTTCAATTCTGAATGATAGTCTTTCTGGATAGAGTAGTTTTGGTCTCACATCCTTGCTTTTCATTACTTTGAAACCTCATACACTTTCCTTTTGTCTTGTATTGATTAATTATGTTGAGAAACCAGCTGACAGCCTTATGGAGCTCCAAGAGACTGTATCTCTCTTGCCACCCTTAAGAATATCTCTTTGTCTTTAACATTAGCCATTTTAATTATGATGTGTCTTGTAGTTGATTTCTTTTGGTTCATCTTGATTGGAACTCTCTGTGATTCCTGAACTTGGGTGACTTTTTCCTTCCAATGTGACCTCTATGCTCACCTGAGTCATCCAGGCCAGGTTAAAGATTTTTTTCTTTGCAACAAGATTAAAATAAAACTTTGACATGTGTTCTTAACTGCCAGAAATTTTTTTTTAACTTGGTAAGAATAAAGGTGTCTGGTCCCATCCTCCTGTATGCTCTTGCAATCTATTAGAAATAACTTGTTATCAGAAATGAACTATTGGAATTTTAAATTTAAAATACAATAACATCAGATTCCCAGATGGGTGCAGAGTAGCTGGAGGTTCTGTCTGCTTGCTCTTGACAACATTGAATTCCCTGTCAGGGCATATGCCCAGGTAGTGCACTGATCCCCAGTGAGGAGCATGCAAGAGGCAGCTGGTTAATGGTTCTTTCTCATCATTGATGTTTTTATCTCTGTCTCCCTCTCCCTTCCTCTGTCTGAAATAAATAAAAACATATTTTGGGAGAAAAGTAACATATTGTAAAGATTTACATTTGGAAGATATATTTAAAGAAAAAAGAATAGTTAGGTAATCATTGTAAACTGTATATAAAAGTTTATACTATATTAATAAAAAAGGAATTCTTGTTCAAAGAATTTATTGTCCCACTGGCACATATTTGAGAGAGCAAAAGCACACGTTAATGTTTAAACAGAAATGACCAGAGACTTTATTCTGCACCCAGGAATGTGTGACTGCGACTCAACTAATAGCACAGAGCATGGGTTCCCACATTAAGTCTTACTCCCATTAAAGTTTATCAGAAAATTGTGCAAGCATTTGATCAGAAATACTAATTTTTTCAGAATGAGTTGTAAGGCTCTATCCCAGGCTAGACTTAGAACCATTTTTCGTTTACATTGCTTTTTAGTGCCTTTTGAGGGAGGTGACCTGGAATATCCTCCTCTCTCGGGTTTTGCTTCATCTTCCTTCCTCCATGTTTCCCTGTGTCTTTCTGACTGCTTCCTCAAGTTTCAGCTCCACACTTTTGGTGCCCAATCTGAGAAGTCCATGGTAGAAATAGAAATAATAGCAGCAGCCAAATCTTACACTGTGATTACCGTATAACAAGTATTATTCTAAATACTGTATGTTTAAAAAATATATATATTGAAGAATCCAAGATGGCGGCATAGGTAAACACCTACACTGCTGCCTCGCACAACAATTTCAAAACTACAACTAAAAGACAGAACGGACATCATCCAGAACCACAGGAAAGCTGGCTGAGTGGAAGTTCTACAACTAGAGAGAAAGAGAGGGGCTCACAGAGACCCAGAGGAGCTGCAAAAAGCTGAGGTACGGAGATGCGCGCGTGGAGAGAGCGGGTGCTGGAGTGCCTGGCTGGCTTTCTCTGGCGGGAGGGAAATGGAGACTCTCAAAGGCATTGAACCCCTTATCCTACGACACTAAACCCTAGATCCAGCCGAAACTCATAAGGGGTTAGTTTGGACTGTGAAAAGGGAGAAGTGCACGGAAATTTAGGGGAGGCACAAAAGATCAAAGGCCTGGTAGCACGCACGGCACTGTGCACAGAACAGATTGCTGATTGTGCCACTGGCTTTCACAACCTGTCGGGAGACAGACCCTCCAAACTGTGCCACTTCTGACTCCACTAAGCCCCTGTTTTGGGTGAAACCCTGGGGACCTAGTCTCGTGTGGTCCTGGTGCGCAGGGGAGCCTGAAAGGCAGTGGTCTAGAGGCACTGCAGGTGCTCGGGTACAAGGACCGCTCCAGCGATTACCCAGTCACGTGAGACTCAGGGGCCATGGAGGGTGGGGCCTACTGGAAGGCAAGGCGGTCCCTTAAGCCCTGAGACTCCACCCATCCCAAACTCAACAGAGGCTTCTTCGGTTTTGCAAGCCTGGTATCATAAAACTGAATTCAACACAGAAGTTTGCCGGACATAGTTAAAATGCCAAGACAAGGGAAGGGATCACAAACAAAAGAAATGGAGGGAAAAAAACCATTGGATATGGAGTTCAAAATCACGCTTATAAGGTTTTTCAAGAATATGCTAGAAAAGTTGGATAAATTTGGTGAGACCCAAGAGGAGATGAAAAAGGACATACTAGAGACACTGACTGAAATAACAAATATTATACAGAGTCCTAACAGCAGACTAGAGGATGGTAAGAATCAAGTAAAAAATTTGAAATATAAAGAAGCAGAAAACATTCAACTGGAAAAGCAAGAAGAGAAAAGAATCCAAAAATGTGAAGATAATGTATGGAGCCTCTGGGACAGCTTCAAGCGTACCAACATCAGAATTGTGGAGGTGCCAGAAGAAGAGAGAGAGCAAGATACTGAAAACCCATTTAAAGAAATAATGACTAAAAACTTCCCACATCTGGTAAAAGAAATAGACTTAAAAGTCCAGGAAGCACACAGAACCCCAAATAAAAGGCATCCAAAGAGGACTACACCAAGACACATCATAATTAAAATACCAAGAGCAAAAGACAAAGAGAGAATATTAAAAGCAACAAGAGAAAAACAGTTCATTATCTACATAGGAGCACCCATACGACTGTCAGCTGATTTCTCAACAGAAACGATGCAGGCCAGATGGGAGTGGCAAGAAATATTCAACATGATGAATAGCAAGAACCTACAACCAAGAATAATCTATCCAGCAAAGCTATCATTCAGAATTGAAGGGCAGATAAAGAGCTTCACAGAGAAGAAAAAGCTAAAGCTAAAGGGGTTCATCCACTCCAAACCAGTATTATATGAAATGCTGAAAGGTACTCTTTTAGAAGAGGGAGAAGAAAAAGGTAAAAGCCAAAAAATTATGAACAACAAATACATATCTATCAACAAGTGAATCTAAAAATTAAGTGAATTAAAAATTTGATCAATTGAAAAAACTGGTGAATATACTAGAATCAGGAGCACAGAAAGGGAGTAGACTGATAATTCTCAGGGGGACAAAAATCATAAAGCATCAAACAGACTGTGAAATTACAGCAAAAAGTTAGGTGAGGTAAATAAGTGATCAATCAAAGGACTTGTATGCATGCATATAAGCATAACCAATGATCACAGACACTGGGAAGTTGGGGTATGCCTGGGAGGGAGGGGGGCAATGGGGAGATATGTATAAAAATTAATAAAAATAAAATTAAAACAAAAAACAATATATATATATATATATATATATATATATATATATATATATATATATATTTACTAATTTAATTCCTATAAGAGCACTTTGAAGTAGGTACTATACACATCCTATCTTAGTTGAGGCAACTGAGGCACAAAGAAGTAGCTTGCTTAATGTCCCAGGTAATAAATGGTAGATTTGATCAGAAACAGATTGGAGCTCCTGCTTCTAACTATTCTGCTTTAGAGAGGAGCATTTATTAGACAAAACTTTCTCTCTTTTATATTTATTTTCACCTGGGCAAAATAAAAATGAAAGATGGCAGCGAGAGAGATGAAAAACCACTGTTCATATTAAATAAATATTTCTGTCTTGGTCTGTTCAGGCTACTATAAGAAAAAACCGTAGTCTGGACAGCTTAAACAAGAGAAATTTGTGTCTCACAGTTTTGAAGGTTGGGAGTCCAAGATTAAAGTGCCAGTTGAATTGGTTCCTGGTGAGACCTGTTCCTAGTTTTCAGTCAGCTGCCCTCTACCTGTATTCTCAATGACCACTGCTTTGTGTGCATGGAGAGAATGAAAGAGAGCTCTAGTCTCTTATCAGGACACTAATCCCATTTGGTGCTCTATCCTCATGAACTCCTCTAACCTTAATTACCTCCCAAAGGCCCCACCTCTTAAAACCATTAACTTGCCAATTAAGGCATTTTTTCTTTTTTAAATCCTCATCTGAGAATATTTTTCCATTGATTGCTTCAGGGAGAGCAGAAGGAAGGGGGAGACACACAGAGAGAAACATTGATGTGAGTGAGGCACATTGAGTGGTTGCCTCCTGCAGGCGCCCTGACGTGGGATAAAACCTACAACCCAGGTACATGCCCTTGAGCAGAACCCAACCCAGGACCCTTCAGTCTGGAGGCCAACATTCTGATAACTGAGCCAAACCAGCCAGGGTAGTAATTGAGACTTTAATGTATGAATTTGAGGGAGACACAAGCATTCAGTCCATAACACTTCATATATAATGTGTTGGAAGAATACAGGCAACAACAGTGATTATCTCCATGTCATAGGACAAGAGGTGAGGTATTTTTGCATATTATAATTTTATTTACAAAAGAAATTTTATTTTTATATAAGGGAACAACATATGCTATTAAAACATCTTTCAGTTGAATAATGATTTCCAAAGGTGTTTCACCCTGTTTGGCATGGAGGTATAACATGTTCTCTGTGAATTCTGGGACAAAGAATTTACAGCATATCACATCCATTAAAATAGGTGAAGTGGCACTGTGGCTTTCAAATGCATACTGAGCATGGGCTCTGGCTTTTGTGAAAATTATTAAATCAACTGAGCTAAGCTTTCAGCCCAGATAGGGAAACTTCACTTCACACCAGCAGAACCTAATTGTTGAATGCCCAGGCCATCCATCATTTCAGGTTTACTCTGAGTCCAGGCAGTGATCATTCCCTCTTCTATTAAAGAATCAGCAGAAGAGGCTCCTGGGAATTGGCAATTAAGAGCAGCATAAATCAAGCTGAAAATTGCCCTCAATTTAAACCATTTGTCCAGACATTTTCCCATCTCCCATTATCTCTGCTTTTTCTTAATTCCACTTTTTTTTTTTGTTAACATAAGATTCAATTATGGAAGTGTGCTTTATCTTTCTTTTATAAATGTAATAAACTAAAAGAAATAAAAGCTAAAGAGTAAAACAAGCTGTAGTAAGAGTCCATGCATATCTAAAGAAAATAGCTAACAGAAAAGCGCAGAGATAACTGAAATTATGGGCCAATTAATTCCCCAAATGTTGGCGACCTGTCTATGGTGCTATAGGCATTATCATGATGGTTAATTTTTTGAGACCCTAAATGCATCAACTCAGAGCACCAAAAATGAAAGTCTAATTTGAAAGTGTTAAATCTACTTAATTTCAAAATGTCATTTAAATAATTAAAAAATATTACTCAGCTCTGTGGACAAAACTCAATCTCACCAATTTCAGTTAGGGTCTTAAGCTTTTGTATCCTATGTCCAATGATTCAGTATGAGAACTTAGGTCCCATGCTTCCATGTTGAGAACCAAAGACCATTATCCTCAGAAGCTCATTCTTATGTCATAAAGTACTATGTTGATGCCTTGGTAACAATTAAATTTATTCCTTGCTGAAAACTAGAGCAAAAGAAGAAATCTGAATGTGTCAGTACTCTGAACAGTAGCTTTTGAACTGCATTAACCTAGAAATTAGGTCTGTTAGTGATGAAGAGTCTCATCACATAGAGAATTGAAGTTTGCTGGTTCCCCTTTCAGAAAGTGGCGTCTTTATGTAAAGTAAAAAAAAAATAAGAAGAAGAAGAAAAGAAAAAGAAAAAGAAACTAATTATTGTTTTCTCCTGACTTCATTTATTTGACCTGCTTTGCTCCACTTTTTAGTTCATATCTTCTGCCCCATTTCTCCAGACAATCCCACTGAACTACAAGCCTACCCTGCTAAACCTCCCTCTTCACAAACTCTCTAAGCTATGAAGAGAATGTCTTTAGGCTTTCCTACTTGTACTCTACCATCCTTCAGAATCCAGCATAAGACCCATCTTTTCCATAATTTATTTTATTTTTAAAATATTTTTTAATTGATTTCAGAGAGGAAGGGAGAGGGAGAAAGAGATGAAACATCAATGATGAGAGACAATCATTGATCTGCTGCTTCCTGCATGCCCCCTACTGGGAGTCAAGCTTGCAACAAGGGCATGTGCCCTGACTGGGAATCAAACTGACCTCCTGGTTCATAGATCAATGCTTAAACACAGAGTCACAATGACTGGGCTCCATAATTATTTTTAATTTTTTTTATTTTTAATTTTTTATCTTCTAGCTCTGTGACTTTCAGTTGGTGTGCCACAAGAATTTTTAAAACATGTAATATCTGACTATTTAGTCAGGAGCACTGACCTCTTTTCCTTTAGGTTGTCAGATAAAAAATGACAAATGATAACATAATACTAGCCCTATGGTGTGAATGCCCTGTCTTGAGATGTAAATATACTAGAGGCCTGGTGCACACAATTTATGTATGGAGGGGGTGTCCCTCAGCCCAGCATGCACACTTTCCAATCTGGGATCCCTTGAGGTAGGATTGGGCTAACCAGGCAATCAGACATGCCTCTCACAACCCAGGACTGCTGGCTCCCAACTTCTCGCTTGCCTGCCTTCCTTATTGCCCTTAATTGCTTCTGCCTGCCAGCCTGATCACCCTCTAACCACTCCCCTGCAAGCCTGATTGATGCCTAACTTCTCCCCTTCCAGCCTGGTCACCCCTAATTGCCCTCCCCTGTTGAAGGCTTGATCACCTCCAACTCCCTACTTTGCCAGCCTGGTCCCTCCCAACTGCCCTCCCCTGCTTGTGTGATCGCTCACAACTTCCCTCCCTTGCAGATCTGGTCCCTTCCAACTGCCCTCCCCTACTGGCCATCTGGTGGTGGCCATCTTGTATCCACATGGGGGCAGCCATTTTGTATGTTAGAGTGACATACATTACTCTTTTATTAGATAGAATAGAGGCCTGGTGCAGGGGTGGGAGCCAGCTGGTTTGTCCTGAAGGGTGTCCCGGATCAGGGTGGGGGTTCCCTTGAGGCATGGAATAGCTTGAGTGAGGGGCCTGTGGTGGTTTGCAGGCTGGCCATGTCCTCCCTTCCCCCCCACCCCCCCTGCAGTGACCCAAGTGGAGGCCCTGGTATCTGGGATTTATTTATCTTCTATAATTGAAACTTGTAGCCTTGAGTGGAGGCTGGAGCAGGCCAGTGCGGGCAGAAAGCTTGGCTTCCTACATCGCCGGGGAAACCCATACCTCCTGCTTGCCCTGTGGATGCAGCCATTTTTGTTGGGATTATTTATCTTCTATAATTGAAACTTTGTAGCCTTGAGTGGAGTCTAGGGTCAGCCAGGGTGTTTGGGAAGCTTGGCTTCCTCCATTGCAGGGGAAACCCAAACCTCCTGCTTGCTGCAGCTGCATGGTCACAGCCATCTTGGTTGGGTTAATTTGCATACTCATTCCTGATTGGCCGATGAGTGTGGTGTGGAGGTATGGTCAATTTGCATATTACTCTATTATTAGATAGGATAGGTCATATAATAGAGTTGCATCATATTGTCACTTCAAAAAGTAAGGTTGTGTCTGATTGGTTAATTTATGGTATCAGAAATCCTTACATACAAGTATAGGTACCTGATTTTTTATCTTTTTTAATGCAAATGTATTTCTTATTTATTTTTTATTTAATTTTTTCATCACATTTATCCCCTCAATGCTCTCTTCCACCTCCCCCACCCCTCCCCTGCTTTGCATTCACCACAGTGTTATCCATGTTCATGAGTTATCTCTCACTTTTTCTTTTTTTGCTCAATCCCTCTAACCCCTCCTACACCAGTACTATCTGCCTGCTCTCTATCTATGAGTCTGTTTCTATTTTGCTTGGCATTTCAGTTTGTTCATTAAATTCCACATGTGAACTGAGACCGGTTTGGCTCAGTGGATAGAGTGTCGGCTGTGGACTGAAAGGTCCCAGGTTCGATTCCGGTCAGGGGCATGTACCTTGCCTGCGGGCACATCTCCAGTGTGGGGTGTGCAGGAGGTGACTGATCGATGTCTCTCTCTCATCGATGTTTCTGACTTTCTATCCCTCTCCCTTCCTCTCTGTGAAAAATCAATAAAATATATTAAAAAAAATTCCACATTGTAAGTGAAATCATATGGTACTTGTCTTTCTCTGAGTGGCTTATTTCACTTATAATGTTCTCTAGGTGGATTCATGCTGTCACAAAGGGTAAATTTTAATAGTAGAATGGTATTCCATTGTGTAAATGTACCACAGCTTTTTAACTCACTCATCTATTAATAAATACTTGGGTTGTTTCCAAATCTTGGCTATTGTAAATAACACTGCAATAAACATAGGGGTGCATATATTCTTTGAAACAAGAAGAGTAGGTAATTACAATTACTTTTGTAAATCAATCAAAATTATACCTATATTTTTTGGTGTGTTGCCAGAATTTTAGTAATTAGTCTATGTGTGCTATGAAATGAAAAAGGTTGAAAATCACTGTTCTAGTCTATACCATGCCTTCATTACTCAGAACTGTGACAAATCATATTAGGGGTCCATTATTCAGGAAAGTGTTATTTATTTATTAATGAACTAGTTTAAGAATTCATCTAAGCAATCATTATTAAGTTCCTACTGTATGCTGTGCTCCAAAATGCAAAAATGAGATGTAAATCTTTTTCTAATGGTGCTTAGGGTTTAATCAAAGAGACATGGTAAGATATAAAGATGTATTATAAAGGAGACTTAAGCTTTTCAGAAAATAGGAGGAGTCAATAATCACTGGAAGAAGATATGGCACAAAAGACATTTGGATATTTTATCATAACTTCTGAATTATCTAGCTATAAGATATGTCATTTGATGCTAGATGCAATCAATTTCTTTTGTTTATTTGTGAGCTACTCAATGCTAGCTAGAAAGTAATATTTCATAAATCTTTTTTAAATTTTAAAATATAAAAGAGTGACATGCTAATTGACTGCGCCTTCACAATGCCCACTAGCCAATTAGAAGTGACTATATAAATTAACCCAAGAAAATGGAGGGTTAATTTGTGTATGTAGGTGTTGAGCCACCAGGGGCAGAGTGAGATGCTTGCATCATTGCCATGCATTCCACACCACCCCTGCCACTCAGGGCCTCTGGACAGTGTGGGAAGATAGAAAGGCAGCTCTGGGCCAGAGCAGAAAGGAGGCTCTGGACAGAGCGAAGGCAGTGCTAGCATCCAGTGGAAGGAAGGCCCATTCTTACATGAATCTTCATACATTGGGCCTCTAGTCTATATATATCAAAGTCAAGCTACCTGAATGACTGAAACAACTGGAACAACCAGAATGAATAGTTGATAGGACATGCACTGCGGTGGTCAACCAGCCCAATCAGGGCCCCAATTGGCACCCTCCAATCTCCTGCGGCCCCCACCCCTGATTGGCCCCTCCTGACCCCAATTGGGGGTGGGGCTAGATGGCCAACTGCTGGCTGCTCCTCCCCTGGCTGGCCCCACCCTTTATCTCTCCCCCCATTAGGGGTAGGGCAGGCTGGTCTTCCACATTCTCCTTACCCCCAGCCAGCCCAGCCCTGATCATGTCTGATTGGGGGCTGGGTCAATGATCAACTTCCTGCATCCCCTCCCACCAGCCCAACTCTGGATTGGCCCCCATTAGGGCAGGCTGGCTGAACTCACCTGTGTATGAATTTGTGCACCGGGCCTCTGGTACATATATAACAGAGTACATAAAACATAAATATACAGCTTAATGAATTATTGAGGTGTGAAAATCTCCATAACTATCAACCAGGATAAGAAATAGAATATTTCTAGCAACTCAAAGGCCATTGAAGATTGTATTAGAGTTCTTCTGGCTCATGCAATTGTGGAGGCTGGCAAGAAATTTGCAGGACAAGCCAGCAAGTTGGAGATCCAGGGAAGAGCTGTTGTGGCAACTTGAGTCTAAACGCTGTCTAGAGGCAGAATTATTTCTTCCTTTGGGGACCTCAATATTTTTCTCTTAAAGCCTCCAATGACTGGATCACCCACCTTATGGAGCATAATGTGCTTTACTCAAAGTCTACTAATTAAATGTTAATCTCATCTAAGAAATGTCTTCATAACAACATTTAGACTTGTGTCTGACCAAATGTCTGAGTACCATAGTCTAACCAGGTTGATGAATAAGATTAGCCATCACATGGACCATAATCCTTTTCCTCCCTTCTTTGTTTTGCTTTATGATTTTACCACCTATAAATAAGTCCCAAAAAATTAGCTTAGTTTTTCTTGATTTTTGAACTTTACAAATAGAATTGTACAGAATAAATATTTTTTTGGCATAGCTTGTTTTGTTTAACATGTTTTTTATATTCATCCATGTCATCATTGCTGTATGTAACTATAGTATCTTCATTTTCATTGCTGTATAGTATTCCATTGGATAAACATATCACAATTTAAGTATATTTATTTTGTGAGCATTTTATTTCCAGTTTGAGGCTATTACCTACTATATTGTGAATGTGACCATATTCTGTAGCACATACTGGTAAGTATGTCTTTCTTTAAAGTAATTACTTAGGAGTGGAATTTTTTGGTTGCAGGGTGTATGTACTTTAAACTTTATTAGATAATGACAAAACTATTTTCCAAAGTGATTAAGTCAACTGTACCTGCAGTACCTGAGAATTCATTCCAGTCTCCCATCTCCCTCCTCTCCTCTTTCTCCTCCCTCTGCTCCTTCTGCTTACTGTCATGTCTATCATGAGACTGCACTGTACTCCTTTATATACCTTACTTCATTGAGTTGAGTACTGATATTTTATAATAAACTAGAGGACTGGTGAGTGAAGCCCAGCCTGTACCCTTTCTAATCTGGGACCTCTCAGGATATGTCTAACCCACAAGGATTGGGCCTAAAATGGCAGTCAGACATTCTTCTCACAATCTGAGATGACTAGCTCCTAACCACTTGCCTTCCTGCCTGCCTGATCACCTCTAACCCCTGCCGGCTTGATTGCCCCTATCTCATTCCCCTGCCTGCCTGATTGCCTCTGATCTCCCTGCCTGCTTACCTGATTGCCCATAAATGCCCTCCGCTGCTGGCCTAATCTCACCCCCAACTGCCTTCCTCTGCCAGCCTGATTTTGCCCCCAAATGCACTCTTCTGCTGGCCTGATCACCCCTAACTGTCTCTGCCTTGGCCCCCACCATCATGGCTTTGTCTGGAAAAAGGTCAGATGTCTGGAAGATGGTCAGTTGACCCGGTCTAATTAGCATAATACCCTTTTAACAGTATAAATAGATTATATAGAATAGGATTGTTTAAATGGGGTTGGGGGAGGGAGCCTTTTTCATCAGGAGGAGAAGCACTTGGCAGACAAAAATACATCATCCCTATTTCTGGATTGATAGCCAGCCATACGCAGTATACTGCCAAACAGGTCATTAAAAAATTGAACCTCTTTCTTACACCTTACACCAAACAGCTGTTGCCCTTAAAACCCCTCCTCAGGCCCCACCTTAGGTTCTGACTTTGCAGTTCACTCAGATTAGGTTCTGATTGGTTGGTTTCTATGCCAGTCAGCATCAAAAGCTCCGTCTCCTAGGCAGCCATTGGCTCTTCACACTTCACTCAGATTTGGTTCTGATTGGTCAGTTTCTATGCCAGTCAACATCTCTGGGTCTATTTCTGAGCCTGATTATAGAGGCAGGACTGATTAGCAGCCAGCCTAGGTTGCAGGCTATCGGGGTGAATTGCTTACCTCTAGGAGGAAGAGAGAGGTTTGGCTGCCTCTGCTGATCAGCTCCACCTCTCTCTCTCTCCAAGAGGTCAGCAGTTCAGCCCACTCGCCTGCAGTGTGCGCAGCTTGGCGTTCAGTTGAGCCTTTGGTTGTTTTGGATGTTACAACCCTGGCTCTTTATATATATAGATACTCAGTTAATATATTGCACAACTGATCAAGAAACTGAATTAGGCAGTCCTTTCCAGTAGAGGAAGGCTCCCGCCTGGCCCCCCAATATCGCCAAATTAATGTTTTCTAGTCTGTCATTTTGTTTGTGTGTGGCTTCCTTCAGAACCCGAACCCTGACCCGGGAACCCTGAACCACGTGGGATGTGGAAAGAGGTTCCCACAGGTAGAGAAAATGGCAGCGGAGTAGACAAATGCATCTGGAGCTTTGTCACTGGGCAGAAGGAGAGAGAGCGGCTGAGAGTCACACTGGGAGTGTTTGTTGGCAAGTTAAGAGACAGTTATCCTCCAGGAGAAGGCAGGGAACTGCTGGACGGGGCTCTCCCGGCCAGGAAGCCCAACTGGCACGGGGTTTTTGTCCTCCAGAGCCACCAGCGCGAACACGGAGACCACGCCATCTTGCAGAGGGAGGTGGATGTCTGCAGCGAGCTGAAGCCGGCGGCTGGGCACCCGTGGAACAGCCGGGGACCCAGGGACCCGGGGACCCAGAACTCCACTCTCCAATCAGCACAGACACGAGGCAGAATCAGAGAGCCACAGAGCACACGGAAAGGTCAGATTGCGCCTGAGACAAGGGGGAGGTGGATATCTGCGGAGATCTGAAAGCTGCAGCTGATGGAGGCACCCACCAAGCAGCCGGGGACCCAGAGCACGGCTTTCCAGGCAGTGCAGATGCGCGGGCAGCAGATTCGGAGATCCACGCAGCGTGAGGAAGGGTCGGATTTTGCCTGGGTCAGGGTGAGGTCTCCTACCCCCGCACAACAGAGACGCGTATGCCTTGGGAGCCTGGCTGCGGGAAAGCTGCCTCTGGAGAGGTCCCCAGAGGTGATCAGGGCGTGATCCCTAAGTGTGGAGGCAGACCCTCTGAGCTGTTGACAGAGGAGAGCTCTGGAAAATGACTCCTTTTTTTTTTTTCTGGGGCAGAGGAACAGCCTGGGAGTTATTACAGTGTCCCAGCCGCAAAACCCCCACAAACTGGCTTTGAGAACCACAGAATAGCAGGATCTGAGCACAGCCTAGAGAGGTCCTGTGCTTTGTCTCAGAGATCAATTCCAAAACACTGCCACCCAGTGGATGACACACAAATTGACTCTCGCATAACCACAAAAGAATAAAGAGATTAAAAAACCAAGAGGGGAACACAGGGAACTGCAATACCTTCCCTACTGGGAAACAGGAGTGCCAAGCAGAATAATAGTGGAAGTGAAGGATCATTCTAATTTTTTTTTCTTTTTTTTCTTTTTCCATTTTTATTTTCTTTTATTTTTTATTTTTCATTTTCACATATTTTAATTAAAAGTCTATTTTTTTCTTTCCACCTCAATTGATTTTACCTTTTAAATTATTACATTTTTGTTTTAAACTAGTATTATTAATTACTATTAGTACTTTACCTTTTTGGAAAAAAACAAGTGTCATTTTGTTTTCTATTTATTTTATTTCGGGATTAGAGTTCTACATTCTATTTTCATCTTTCCTTTAGCATAATTTTACTCCAACTCAACTCTACCTTTATGCCAACACTTTCCTCCTAACTTTCCCCATTTTGTTGTCTTGTTTCTCTTTCCCTTTTCCAACTTTAGATTCTCCCTATTCTTTCTCTTTACCTCGTTAAAATTTCACCCCATTTATATATCTAATTTCAAATTCCCTACTAAAAGTCCACACAAACCTCTCTCTTCTTGTCTTCACCAGCCAAAAAGTTGTTTTTTCTCTATGTCCTTTTGTTGTTATTTGCCTAAAAAGTTATTATATTGATTTTTTGAAATTTTTTGTGACATTGTTTTAGTTTATTCTACTTATTTTATTTTGCTTTTTGCTTGCTTTGTTTTCTACCTCTCTTTTCCCTCACCCCCCTTGATACCAGTTGCTATTTGCAGTTTACATTAATCTCTAGGTACTGGTTGCTGGCCTTTATTGGGATTAGTGACTGTTCTATTGGAGTTGTCTCCTGACATCTATATTTTGTTCCCCTTTTCTCTCTTATATGCTTTCTTTTCTCTCTTCTTCTTTCCTTCTCCTTCTTCTCCTTTTTATTTTCTTATTTTATTTTATTTTTTGTTCATTTATTTATCTTTTTTTTCTCTCGCTCTCCCAATTTGATTTTGGCATTTCTTTCTTTTCTTTTTTCCTCACTTTCCTCTTCTTCTTTCTCTATTTATCCCTAATTTGTCCTTCATTGGTGGTCACCTTATTTGTGATCATTAACATCTTGAATACATTTCTACTCAGTGCCTTGTGTGCTGTAACTGGTCATGTTGTAGTTTGTGCTTTTAAATCCATGTAGGACAGAGAACTACATAACCAGACACCTGGAGAAGAAAGACCATGGGCAGAAAAAGAAACAGCCCACATAAGATAGAAAGGCAGGTTTCACCAGAAAAGGAAGTAAACGAAATAGAAGCAGAAATAAGCCTGCCAGAGAAAGAGTTCAGAGAAATGATCATAAGGTGGTTGAAAAGAATGGAAGACAAATTCAACAATATGAGTAAGAGCCAAGAGGAAGTGAAGAAGACCCAAGAGAAGATGAAGAAGCAGCAAGAAGAAATGCAGAAGAAACTAGATGAGCTGCAGAATAAACAAGAAGTAATGAAAAATGACATGACTGCTATAAAGAACTCAATAAAAAGCATCAAAAGTAGACCACAAGAAGCAGAGCACCGCATCAGTGAGCTAGAAGACACGGTAGGAAAAAATACCCAAGTACAGCAGCTTCTAGGAAAAAAAGTTAAAAAGCAAGAGGAGAGCCTAAGGGAACTTTGGGATAACATGAAAAAAAACAACATTCGTATATTTGGGGTTCCAGAAAGAGTGGAAACTGAACAAGGATTAGAGAACGTGTTTGAAGAAATAATGACGGAAAATTTCCCCAGTATAGAAAAGAAAAAATCCACACAAATCCAAGAAGCTCACAGAGTTCCAAGCAAAATGAACCCCAACAAACCGACACCAAGGCACATTATAATTAAATTGGCAAACACCAATGACCAAGTAAGAATCTTAAAAGCAGCCAGAGAGAAACAGAAAGTTACCTACAAAGGAACCCCCATAAGACTAGCTACTGACTTCTCAACAGAAACTCGTCATGCCAGAAGGGAATGGAATGAAATATACAAAGTCATGCAAAGGAAGGGTCTGAATTCAAGAATACTGTACCCTGCAAGACTCTGAATCAAAATTGAAGGTGAAATCAAAAGCTTCACAGACAAAAAAGGACTAAGGGAATATATTACCACCAAACCAGCAATGGAAGAAATGTTAAAGCGTCTGCTGTAATAAAAAGAAAGAGAAAGCGAAGAAGGAGCTCGGGGGTGAGGACTAAAAATGGCAACAGATATGTACTCATCAACAATAATTTTAAATGTAAACGGATTAAATGCTCCAAACAAAAGACATAGGGTAACCGATTGGATAAGAAAACATGATCCATATATCTGCTGTCTGCAAGAAACCCACCTCAGGAAAAGAGAAGCACACAGATTGAGGGTGAAGGGATGGAACATGGTATTTCAGGCAAATGGAAATGAAAAAAAAAGCTGGGGTTGCAATACTTATATCTGACAAATTATGTCAAAGTGAAGGACATAATAAGAGATAAAGAAGGCCTCTTCATAATACTAAAGGGAACAATCCAACAAGAAGAAATAACTCTGATAAACATATATGTACCCAATATAGGAGCACCTAAATACATAAAAAAAACAACTTTTGGAGGATATTAGGGGAGACATTGACAGCAACACCATCATAGTAGGAGACTTTAATACCCCACTGTCACCACTGGACAAATCCTCAAAACAAAAAATCAGCAAAGGAACATCAATCCTAAATGACTCACTAGACCAGATGGAATTAATTGACATTTTCAGAACATTTCACCCCAAAGCCACAGAATATACATTCTTCTCCAGTGCACCTGGGTCATTTTCAAAGATAGATCACATGTTGGGTCATAAGAAAAGACTCTTCAAATTCAAGAAGATAGAAATCATATCAAGCATTTTCTCAGACCACAGTGGCATAAAAATGGAAATCAACTATAATAAAAACAATAGAAAGAAATCAAACACATGGAGACTAAACAGCATGCTATTAAACAACAACGGGGTAACCAGAGAGATCAAGGAAGAAATACAAAACATCATAGCAACAAATGACAATGACAACACAACAATACAAAATTTATGGGACACAGTGAAAGCAGTCTTGAGAGGGAAGTTCATAGCCCTACAAGCCTACTGCAAAAAAACAGGAAACAATGGTAATAAATCACCTAAACCTACAACTCAAAGAGCTAGAACGAGAGCAACAAGAAAAGTCCAGTGTACTCAGAAGGAAGGAAATAGTGAAGATCAGAGTGGAGATAAACAACATAGAGACCAAAGAAACAATTCAAAAGAACAACAAAACCAAGAGCTGGTTCTTTGAAAGGATAAACAAGATTGATGGACCTCTAGCCAGGCTCTCCAAGAAGCAAAGAGAGAAGACCCAAATAAACAAAATCGGAAATGAAAGAGGAGAAATAACAACAGACCCTGTGGAAATACAAAGGATTGTTAAAAAATACTATGAACAACTCTATTCCAACAAACTGGACAACCTACAAGAAATGGACATTTTCCTAGAAAAATATAACCTCCTACAACTCAATGAGGAGGAAGCCAAACATCTCAATAGTCCAATAACTATGGAAGAAATTGAAGCAGTAATCAAAAAGTTTCCAGCAAATAAAACCCCGGGACCAGATGGCTACACAGGAGAGTTTTACCAAACATTCAAGGAAGAATTAAAACCTATCCTCCTCAGACTATTCAAAAACATTCAAGAAGAAGGAACACTTCCAAACACCTTCTATGAAGCCAGCATCACCCTAATACCAAAACCAGATAAAAACAACACAATGAAAGAGAATTATAGGCCAATATCTCTCATGAACATAGATGCCAAAATCCTCTACGAAATTCTAGCAAATCGGATCCAGAAGTATATCAGAAAGATCATACACCATGACTAAGCAGGATTCATCCCAGAAATGCAGGGATGGTAAAATATCCGCAAATCAATAAATGTGATACATCACATAAACAAATTGAGTGATAAAAATCACATAGTCATATCAATTGATGCAGAAAAAGTATTTGACAAAATCCAACACCCTTTCTTGATAAAAACTCTCAGCAAAGTGGGAATAGAAGGATCATACCTCAATATCATAAAAGCCATATATGATAAACCCACAGCTAACATCATACTCAATGGGCAAAAACTAAAACCATTTTCCCTAAGAACAGGAACAAGACAGGGATGCCCACTCTCACCTCTCCTGTTCGACATGGTACTGGAAGAATTAGACAAGAAGAAGAAATAAAAGGCATCCAAATTTCAAAAGAAGAAGTTAAACTGTTCTTATTTGCAGATGACATGATATTGTACATAAAAAACCCAAAGGACTCCATCCCAAAGCTAATTGACTTAATTAATGAATTCGGCAATGTAGCAGGATACAAAATTAGTGCTAAGAAGTCTGTGGCATTTCTATACATTAATAGTGAAATTACACAAAGAGAAACTGAAAAAGCAATTCCATTTACCATCACACCAAAAAAATTAAGATACCTAGGAATAAACCTAACTAAAGAGGTAAAAGACCTATATGCAGAAAACTACAGCACTCTGAAAAAACAGATAGAGGAAGATGTTAACAGATGGAAGAGCATATCATGCTCATGGATTGGGAGAATCAACATCATTAAAATGTCCATACTACTCAAAGCAATCTACAGATTCACGCACTACCCATTAAAATACCAACAACATATTTCACAGACCTAGAAAGAACTCTTCATAGATTCATCTGGAACAAAAAAAGACCATGAATAGCTACAGCAATTCTGAGAAAGAAGAATAAAGTAGGTGGGATCTCAATACCAGATTTCAAGCTATACTACAAAGAACTGTTCTCAAAACAGCCTGGTATTGGCACAAGAACAGACATATAGACCAATGGAATAGAATAGAGAACCCAGATATCCACCCAAACCACTATGCTCAACTAATATTTGACAAAGGAGGCATGAACATTCAATGGAGCCAAGATAGCCTCTTCAATAAATGGTGTTGAGAAAATTGGACAGATACATGCAAAAAAATGAAACTGGACCACCAACTTACACCAAATACAAAAATAAACTCAAAATGGATACAGGACTTAAACATTAGAAGGGAAACCATGAAAATACTAGAGGAATCCACAGGCAGCACAATCTCAGATATATGCCGAAAGAACTTCTTCTCTGATACTGCTCCAAAGGCAATGGAAGCTAAAGAAAAAATAAACAAATGGGACTACATCAAAATAAAAGGCTTTTGCACAGCAAAAGAAACCATCAACAAAACAACAAGAAAGAGCACTGTATGGGAGAACATATTTGCAAATGTTATCACTGATAAAGGTTTAATCTCCAAAATCTACAACCAACTTATACAATTCAATAAAAGGAAGATGAACGATCCAATAAAAAAAATTGGGCAATGGACCTAAATAGAACCTTTTCGAAAGACAACAGAAGGAAAGCCAAGAGACACATGAAAACATGTTCAAAGTCATTAATCATCCGAGAGATGCAAATCAAAACGACAATGCGATACCATCTTACACCCGTCAGAATGGCAATCATCAACAAATCAACAAACGACAAGTGTTGGCGAGGATGCGGGTGAAAAGGAACCCTTGTGCACTGTTGGTGGGAATGCAGACTGGTGCAGCCACTGTGGAGAATAATATGGAGTTTCCTCAAAAAACTAAAAATGGATTTCCCATTTGACCCTGTAATCCCACTCTTAGGAATTTATCCTAAGAAATTACAAACACCAATCAGAAAGGATTTATGCACCTCTATGTTCATAGTAGCACAATTTACAATAGCTACAATTTGGAAACAGCCTAGGTGCCTGTCAGCAGATGAGTGGATCAGAAAACTGTGGTACATCTACACAATGGAATTCTATGCTGCCATTAAAAAGAATGAATTCTTACCATTTGTAGCAACCTGGATGAAACTGGAGAGCCTTATGCTTAGTCAATGAAGGAGAAGCATCACATGATCTCACTCATTGAGTGATAATAAAGAACATTATAAACTGATGAACAAAAGGATAGATACAGAGGCAGTAAAGCTTCAAACAGACTGTGAAATTACAGCAGGAAGATTAAAGTTAGGTGAGGTAGATAAGAGATCAATCAAAGGACTTGTATTCATGCATATAAGCATAACCAATGAACATAGACACTGGGGGGGTGGGGTATACTGGGAGGGAGGGGGGACAATGGGGAGATATGTATAAAAAATTAATAAAAATTAAAAAAGAAACTGAATTAATGACTGAAATATTTCTCATATCCACTAGTGCAAAATGTCATTTCATAATCATGATTTACGTTTCCTTGAACAAGATGATGTTGACTATCTCCCCGTGTTTATCGGCTGTGTATGTTTAATCTTATGTAAAATATCTCTTTACTCCTATTTGACAGATGAGAAAACATAGGCTCAAATGTTTAGGTATCTTGCCTATGGTTATGTAAGTATCATGTGAGAGATTTGAGCTTCAAAGTCACGTCTGTCTGAACACATGGTTCTCCATTATCTGGCATGGTTTTCTTTGGCAGCAGTTTTAAATGAATATATCAGAAGTCATTCACTCAGATAAGTGATTTCTTTCAAAGAACTCACTTGAAAAGTCTATCTCTTGATTCCAACAACGAGGCTATTGTTTGAAAAATTTATAGATTTCTTTTCTGTCAGTTAATAAGCCCTGTAGGAATATAGTCTTGCTAAATTAAATTTTGTCTCACTTTTTTTTTTAATCTGAATGATATTCCCCACATTTTTAATTCATCCACTTTAGGAATTATTGCCATTTGGAATAGCTATCTGTTGTTTCAAAAATTAAAAATATTAATGTTTTGAAAATGTGCCTCCTGTACTCATTTCATTGGTTTTACAGCTGTGACTCTTGAGCCCTGTGGACATAACCTGAGAACTCCTGAAGCTGACAAAAGAAAGCTGAGTGCTCATTTTAATAGGATATTTTATGATTCCTGTATAAGGATTGTATTTAATTTATTTTGAGGAGGAAAGCTGGTAAAAATCCATTTATGAGAAGCTTTTTCTAAATTCTTAAGTTTCTCCATCACTTCTACTTGCTTACCCTGCTAATGTTCCTAGAACTTACCAATCTGATAAATTTCTTTGGCTGAACATCAACTCTATACCCACTACAATGTAACTTCCATGATGGGAGAACTTTGCTTTGCTATTGTGCCTTCACCATCTGCAAGAGTGCAAGAATCAGGATGATTACTCACTACCTATTCAGTGAAAGAAATAATGAAAAGTGTTACATTGAGTGTGTACTTATTGCTGGGCACCCTCATCCAATCTGTTGTTCCACCTCCACTCACAGATTGCATAAAGAAGAGGGAAGGGGTTGGCAAGGGTGCAAGTGCATCATGGGGAGCATAAAAACTCAATAATAGTTCACTTTGGGGATTGTAGTTTTATATGTACTTCATCTATTCATAGTATCAGAGAGTCAGGTAATGAAAATAAAATTTGATTACATTTTTGCTTAACAGAATCACACAGATAAAAGTTTCCTAGTTAAGAAAATTTGATCCAGAATCTGTATTCAATTCCTTTCCAGCTGCATACTTGAGAATTAAATTCAGTTAGTACTTCAGTGGAGAGAGTTCAGGGCCAAAGATAGCCCACACACCTTGACTAGTAAACATTGAGTCCAGGTGCCTATCTTCTCTTCATTGAATAATTAAAAGAAAAATTCCATTATGGTGCTTATAAAATCCTTGTGGAGAAGAAAGGACAGGAACATTTTCCTGAACATTCAAATGGAAAGGGAAGTCTAGAACAACCTACTGCAAATATAGAGGAACATTTTAGGGAGTAATTTGCATAATAGGATGCAGAAAGACATGCCTTCCATGACAAAGGGATAGAAATTTTTAACTGGAGAACATGACATTGAAATGTAAGAGGATGAAACCAGAAAGGAGTTAGGTAAATTAAGGAACCATTGCAAAGCTATTAAAAAATACAACAGTTGAGTTGCTATCCACATTAAAAGAAGTAAACTTCAGGATGGACAGAAAGCAAAGTACCTACTGAGGTTCAGAACAAATGCTCTAATCTCTCCTGCATGCAGAAGTAAAGTAGAAGAATTTTTACCCAAGATGATGTGGTGAGCATGGGTAATGGGCTACTGAAGATAACAGATAGCCAACCTCATATTTTCACATTTTCCAAAGAAGGGAAAAAAATAACTGAAATGGGAAGCAATAATCAAAAGATGTGATTGAATCAATCTTCCTGAGTTTTTACATGGAGGGTGTATTCACCATGTTCTAGGCCAACAATTTCACACTTGCTCTCTTCATGGCACACAAACAACTTGCTAAAACTTCTGCAGCATACTATCTATATATTTTCCCATCTGACAAAAAATAGATTAATTTTTATTGATTTAAAGAAAAAGAATCATAGTATTTACCTACCCTTTTGACTCCAAAGTGCTTTTAAAATAAAAACCAGGTGCCTATACTTGTATATAAAAATTTCTGGTAAAAAGAATTAACAAATCAGACGCAGCCTTATTATGTGGCATGACCAATAAGATGCAGCTCTATTACATGACCTAGATATTTATGGTTCAAGACAGGGCATTCACACCACAAGACTATTGTTGTGTTGACCATTGTCATTTTTTTTAACTTTGGAAATCCAAGAGAAACGAAGCTAGTGCCCCTGACTAAGAGTAAGGTATCACATGTTTATTGCAGCATACTGATTGAGAATTGCTATTCTAGGTAAAAAAGAAAAAAAAAGGAAAGGTCTCTATCTCTTTCCTCTGCTATTAATTTTGGAGTAGTGATCTGTGAGGCGGTATGAGGAAGGGAGATCCTTATTCCGAGGATCTTGGGTGGTGTCTAGGAATAGAAGTACATAATAGATAGGGTTTGTAAGTCTTCTGTAATATTTCCAGAAAGGTCTATGTCAGTGCCTTCTTTTACCTTTAAACTGGTGCTACTTAGGCCTACCTGGTCAGCAGCTGTGAATTTTAAGAGATTTGGATTAGTCAGGATTCTCCAGAAAAGCAAAACAAATAAAATAGGATGCATGCAGCCCTAGCCAGTTTGGCTTCATGAATAGAGTATTGGCCCAGCAACTGAATGGTCCCCATGTTTGATTCCAGTCAAGGGTACATACCTCTGTTGCAGGCTCACTCCCCTGCCCTGGTTGGGGCATGTGCTGGAGGCAACCAATTGATGTGTCTTTCTCATATTGATGTTTCTCGCTCTATCTCTCCCTTTCCTCTCCTTGAAAGGCCAAATAAAATAATATGACTTCCTTAGTTTAATTTATTACTCTTCAAAAAGACTAGACCTAAAAGTATTGTATTAAGCAATCTTTAATTCTTTCTTAGACTTTCCTATATCCAAGATGTATAGAGTTAAGTATTAATGGCACTATTTTATCCATCAAGCATGTTGGATAAACATGTATAGACTTATAGAGACAAGAAACAGAGTCAGAATCAAAATAGCAGGTAAATAGTCAGACATGTCCCATGCCTTGTCATGGAGCAGATAGAAGGAATAACTACATCAAATAACATCCATCCAGAATTGGCAAATTATGCACCGCTGGTGAGACAATCCATGGCTAGCAAAGATAGAGGACGCCTGGAGAATGGTAGGATCAGGGATCTGGGCTAGAGAGAGAAAGAGACATGCGACCATAAGGACAAGAGGGTCAGAGGAACCTACGCTTCACCAAGTTCTCATCCCTTGGGGACAGGTGTAACACCTGACTATGGAAGGGGGGGTCCACGGGGTTGCTGGCGGCTGGGGAATTTAGACCTAAGTCCATAGCCATAAGAGGTTGTGCCCAGAAAGGCAGCCTGAGCTGCATGGTGCCAGGGGGTGAGAAACTTGCAGTTGCATATTTTGGGTTTTTTTTTTTTTGCCTCTCTTTTGTCTTAGCTTTTATTCACTAAACCCAGTTCATAGGACCTTTCAATTATACACACTCACTAAGGCTGCGGTGCAGGTGGAGGTGCAGGTTTGTGCAGGCTGGGGAGAGGTTGTGGCGGGGAGCAGAAATGAAGAAGTGATTAGGAATCCAGCACTGAGACATTCTGGACACTCCTAACCTAAGTAGCCATTTATCTCCTGAAGAGCCAGCCCCTCCCAGCAGCCTTAGGACAGATGGTGCAGCCACACCCAGCCTCAAACTTTGCAGAGGAAATAAAGATTCTGAATAGCCCCAGGAAGCCCTCCGGGACTGGGTTGAGAAGGGGCTATTCAATCCAGAAAGTAATACAGCACTCATCCCAGCCAAAGCCCTTGTTAGAACAGACATAGGAGTGATTAAGACCGATAGCAGGCCAACAGGCAAAGTGGACAGATTGGTCCCGCCTGCTTGTAACCAAGGCTGTGGAGACAGACACAGGAGGATCCCTGGGAACTTCACCACAGTGCTGACTACCTAACAGGAGACTGAGAAGTGGCAGACAGAACAGAAGAATGGGGTCTTAAACCAGCCCCATGGGGCATTAAAACTTGGCTGAAGAGAACAACAATTCGCTTTTTTAATTTTGTATCTTTTATTTTAAAATATTTTAATCTTTTATTTTTTGTATTATTTTTCTTCATTCCATTTTTTAATCATTATTTTATTTTATTTTCCCATCCTTTTCTTCCTCACTTCTTCCTTTTTTATCCTGTTTTCTTATCTCCATTCCTCTCTATAGATATTATATTCTCTTTCCTTTCTTTTTAACATCTATTAAAAATTAATCTTCTTTATTTGCTTTATTGATGTATTATAGTCTCTCTTGGCGTACTCAAATATCAAATTTCCTCTCCCATGCTCCAAGTCAATGCATCCTTCTCTTCTCTTTTTCTTCACTCATACAACTTAACAAAAGGCAGATAAACGATCCAATAAAAAAATAAGCAAAAGACCTACATAGACACTTTTCTAAAGAAAACATACAGAAAGCCAAAAGAAATATGAAAATATGCTCAAAGTCACTAATCATCCAAGAGATGCAAATCAAAATGACAGTGAGGTACCATCTCACACCTGTCAGAATGGCTATCATCAACAAATAAAAAAATGATAAGTGCTGGTGAGGATTCGGAGAAAAAAGGAACCCTGGTGCACTGCTGGTGGAAATGCAGACTGGTGTAACCACTGTGGAGAACAGTATGGAATTTCCTCAAAAAGTAAAAAATGGAACTCCCATTTGACCCAGCAATTACACTTCTAGGAATATATCCCAAGAAACCAGGAATACCAATCAGAAAGGATATGCACCCCTAAGTTCATAGCAGCATAATTTACCATAGCTAAAATTTGGAAACAGCCTAAGTGCCCATCAGCAGATGGGTGGATAAAAATATGGTACATCTACACAATGAAATACTATGCTGCTGTAAAAAAGAAGGAACTCTTATCATTTGTAACAGCATGGATGGCCCTGGAGAGCATTATGCTAAGTGAAATAAGCCAGTTGGAGAAAGATAAATATCACATGATCTCACTCCTTTGTGGAATATAATGAACAACATAAACTGATGAACAAAAATAGATTCAGAGACAAAGAAGCCTCAAACAGACTGTCCAACCTCAGAGGGAAGGCTGGGGAGATGGGGGCAAGGGGTAAAGAGCAACCAAAGGATTTGCATGCATGCATATAAGCATAACCCATGGACACAGACAGTAAGGGTTAAGGGCATGTGCTGGGGGGTGGTGGGAGTAGCAGAGGAGAGGTCAATGGGGACATATGTAATATTTTAAACAATGAAGAATTTTAAAAAATCAATGGGGAAAAATATCTTCAAGTAAGGTTTAACAACAATAATAAAAAAAGATGCATATATACTAATATACATGTACATATACATATACATATACATCAGTCGACCTACTTATCCATGAATGCACTTTCTGTGGTTTCAGAACACAATATATATATATATATATATATATTTAAATCTTAAATGAGATATTCTGGAATTAAATGCTTCATAAATTTGTTGGGTTTTTGTGAAGGTGGAGAATTTTATTTATTTAAATTATTTTTTAATTTACATTCTTTATTGTTGGAAGTATTACATATGTCTCCCTTTTCTCCCATTGACTGTGCTGGCTAATACCTCGCATCTCACCCCCCACCCTCAATTCATGTCCCCACCCCCCTTCTGTCTGTATCTTTGGTTATGCTTATATGCATGCATAAAATTCCTTTGGTTGGTTGATCTCTAACCCCGCCCCCCATCACACCCTCCCCTGCCTTTTCTCCAAGGCTCGTAGGTCTGTTTGATGCTTGTCTCTAAATCTATTTTAGTTCATCAGTTTATATTCATTATATTCCATATATGAGTGAGCTAATGTGATATTTATCTTTCTCCAACTGGTTTATTTTGCTTAGCATAATGCTCTCCAGGTTCATCCAGCTGTTGAAATGGTAAGAGTTCTTTCTTTTTTACAGCAATGTAGTATTCCATTGTGTAGATGTACCACAGTTTCTAATCCACTCATCTGCTGATGTGCACTTAGTCTGTTTACAAATCTTAGCTATTGTAAAGTATGCTGCATGAACACAGAAGGGCATATATTTTTTCTGATTTGTGTTTCTAATTTCTTGGGATATATTCCTTGAAGTGGGATTACTGGGTCAAATGGGAGTTTCATTTATAACTTTTTGAGGACACTCAATACTTTTTTTCCATAGTGGCTGTATCAGTCTGCACTCTCACCAGCAGTGCGTGAGAGTTCCTTTTTCTCTGCATCCTCTCCAGCACTTGTCATTTGTTGATTTGTTGATGATAGGCATTCTACAGGTGTAAGATGGTACCTCATTGTTGTTTTGACTTGCATTTCTCAGTTGATTAGTGACTAAGTTTTAACTTGAGCACCATTCTGTGTAGTGTGATGAAATCTCACACCACCCAGCTACATTCCACCTGTACACGAATCACGCTTTTACCCAGTTTAATCTTTCTGTATGCTCCCCAACTCTTAGTCAATTAGTGGCCATCTCAGTGAACAGATAGACAGTCATGGTATGGCAGTACTTGTGTCCAGTGACCCCAATTTTACTTAATAACAGCTCCAAAGCAAAATAACAGTGATGCTGGCAATTTGGACATGCCAAAGAGAATCTGTAAGTGCTTCCTTTAAAGTAAAAGGTGAGTATAGTATAATAAGATATTTAGAGAGAGAGAGAGAAAGAGAGAGAGAGAGAGACCACATTCACATAATTTTTATTACAGTACTAGAGTCCTGATGCATGAAATTCATGCAAGGGGCTCAGCTCTTGCAGCCCAATCAGCCCTCGCAGCCCCTCACAGTGTTGGCTGGCCCTCATAGCCCCGGCTTCATCTGGAAGGTGGTCCAGAAGGACGTCTGAAAGGTCATTCAGCTGTTTGGTCTAATTAGCATATTAACTCTTTATTATATAGGATATTATAATTGTACTATGTTATTATTGTTAATCCCTTCCTGTATTTAATTTATAAATTAAGCATTATTATAGTTATGCTTATAAAGGAAAAAAGCATAGTATATATAGAATTTGATACTATCTGTAGTTTCAGGCATCCACTAGGAGTCTTGAAACATATCCCCTACAGATTAGGGGGGAATATTGTACACACACACACACACACACACATGCATTAATATACATTTATCTATCTACCTACTTACCTATCTATGTAATTGGCTCATGCAGTTGTGCAGGCTGACAAGTTCCAATATCTGCAAGATGGAGACCCAGGAAAGCTGGTGTGTAAATCTAGTTCAAGTCCAAAAACCTGAGAATCAGAACTGATGGTATAGATACAGTGCAACAGGTCAACAGGTTGCTAGGCTCTGGGTCCAGGAAAACCTGATGTTTCGGTTGCAATCTGGAGGCAGGAAAAAGCTGATGTCCCAGTTTGAAAAACAGGCAGGCAGGAGGAATTCTTTTTTTGTGTTCTCTTTCGGACTTCAACTAATTGGCTGAGACCTACCGAATTAAGGAAGGTAATCTGCTTTCCTCAGTCTAGTAAATGTTAATTTCATCCAAAAGCCTCTTCACAGAAACACTGAGGATAATGTTTGGGCACCCTGTGTCCCAATCAAGTTGACATATAAAATTAACCATCACAAAACTTTTGTCTGGCTCTGATCATATATACCAATTATAATGTCTTTTATCTTCTGTGGTTGAGGGGCTGGGAACCAGACTGAATTTGGAATATTCTGGAAACACAGGACCCCAGTCTCTTCCATGTCTAATAGGACTATTTTTGGGCATTGGGCAGGGATCCTAGAAACAAAAATCGATACTATTTATAAGCATATCTTTGAGAAGAGCATCACAAAAACTACCTCCCACTCAAATCTGTGGCTTATGGGTCCTCTGGAATGGACCTGAGTTTCTAACAAAGCAAGAAACACATTGCTCACATAGATCTGTGGTCCTTAACCTTGGCTGCACACTGGAAACACCTGGGGAGCTTTAAAATTATAGATGCCTGGCTCTCACCCAGAAATTCTGAATCATCTAGTTTGGATGTGGCCTGGGGTTTGGGGTTTAAAATGAAATATATGTAGTAGCATTCATTTCTTTGGATTTACAGACCTATCAGTTTTAACACTTGCATAGATTCTTATAACACCCACCATAATCAGGATACAGAAAAAATTCTAACACTTCCCAAATTTCTGTGGTTTGTCCTATGAGGTTCCCCATTTTTTAAAAAACAGTTTTTATTGTTGATGCTATTACAGGTGTCCCAATTCTCCACCCCCTTCACCCAACTCCACTCAACTCCCATCCCCACTTCCATCTGGCCATCATGCTTATATGGTTATGCTTATATGAAAGTATACAAGTTTTTTGGTTGATCTCTTATATCCCCCACCCCAACCTGCCCCTTCCTTCGCTCTAAGGTTTGATGGTCTGTTTGATGCCTCTCTGTCTCTGGATCTATTTTTGTTCATCAGTTTAAGTTGTTCATTGTATTCCACAGATAAGTGAGATCATATAATATTTATCTTTCCCCAGCTGGCTTATTTAGCTAAGCATAATGTTCTCCATGTCCATCCATGCTCTTGCGAATGCTAAGAGTTCGTTCTTTATTACAGCAATGTAGTATTCCATTGTGTAGGTGTAACACAGTTTTTAATCCACCTATCTACTGATGGGCACTTAGGCTGTTCCCAAATCTTAGCTATTATAAATTGCACTGCTATGAACATAGGGGTGCATATATTCTTTTGGATTGGTGTTTCTGATTTCTTGGTATATATTTCTAGAAGTGGGATTACAGGGTCAAGTGGGAGTTCCATTTTTACTTTTTTGAGGAAACTCCATACTGTTTTCCACAGTGGCTACACCAATCTGCATACCCACCAGCAGTTCACCAGAGTTTCTTTTTCTCCACATCCTCGCCAGCACTTGTCATTTGTTGATTTGTTGATGATTGCCATTCTGACAGGTGTGAGTTGATTTGCATCTCTCAGATGATTAGTGACTTTGAGCATGCCTTCATAAGTCTCTTGGCCTTCTGTATGCCCACTTTCAAAAAGTGTTTATTTAGGTCCTTTGCCCATTTTTAAAATGGATAGTTTATCTTCCTTTTGTTAAGATGTCTGAGTTTCTTATAAATTTTGGAGATTAGACCCTTACAGATATAACATTGGCAAACATATTGTCCCATGCAGTGGACTCTTTTGTTGTTAGTTGACGATTTATTTTGCTGTGCAGAAACTTTTTATTTTTTCTGTAGTCCCATTTGTTTATTTTCTCCTTAGTTTCCATTGCCCTAGGAGCTGTATCGGTAAAGATATTGCTATGACATATGTCTGATATTTTGCTGCCTGTGGATTCTTTTAAGATTTTTATGGTTTCCCATCTTATGTTTAAGTCTTTTGTCCATTTTGAATTTTTTTTTTTTGGAGACGGTATGGTGTAAGTTAGTGGTTTAGTTTAATCTTTTTTTGCATATATTTGTCCAATTTTCCAACACCATTTAGTGAAGAGACTGTATTGACTCCATTGTATGCTCTTGCCTCCATTGTCAAATATTAATTGAGCATAACTGCTTGGGTTGATTTCTAGGTTTTCTGTTCTGTTCCATTGGTCTATGTCTGCTCTTGTGCCAGTACTAGGCAGTTTTGAGAACAGGGGCTTTATGATATAGCTTGATATCTGGTATTGTGATCCCTCCAACTTTGTTCTTCTTTCTCAAGATTGCTGCAACTATTCTGGGTGTTTTTTTTGTTCCTTGTGAAATTTTGGAGTGTTTTCTCTGGCTGGCTTTCTCTGGCGGGAGGGAAATGGAGACTCCCAATAGCAAATATGTTGTTGGTATTTAAATGGGGATTGCATTGAATCTATAGATTGCTTTGGGTAGTATGGACATTTTAATGATATTGATTCTGCCAATCCATGAACATAGTATATTCTTCCATTTGTTTATGTCTTCTTCTATTTCTTTTTTCAATGTCCTGTAGTTTTCCAAGTACAGGTCTTTTACCTCCTTAGTTAACTTTATTTCTAGGTATCTTATTTTATTTTATTTATTTATTTATTTATTTATTTATTTATTTATTTGGTGCAATGGTAAATAGGATTTTTTGTTGTTGTTGTTGCTGTTTCTCTTTCTGTAAGTTCATTATTGGTATATAAAAAAGACATAAATTTCTGAGTGTTAATTTTGTACCCTGCTACATTGCTGAATTCATTGATTAAGTTTAGTACTTTTTTGATGGAACCTTTAGGGATTTCTAGGTACAGTATCATGTCATCTGCAAATAATGACAGTTTTGTTTATTCTTTCCAATTTGGATGCCTTTTATTTCTTCTTGTTGTCTGATGGCTATTGGCTAGCACTTCCAGTACTACGTCAAACAGGAATGGTAAAATTGGGCATTCCTGTCTTGTTCCTGTTCTTAGAGAAATGGTTTTAGTTTTTGCTCATTGAGTATGATGTTGGCTGTAGCTTTGTCATATAAGCCTTTTATTGTAGAGGTATAATCCCTCTATTCCCACTTTGCTGAGAATTTCTATTAAGAAAAGGTGTTGGGAGAACCCAAGATGGTGGCATAGGTAAACATCTACACTGCTGCCTCGCACAACAATTTCAAAACTACAACTAAAAGACAGAACCGACATCATCCAAAACCACAGGAAAGCTGGCTGAGTGGAAATTCTACAGCTAGAAGGAAAGAGAGGGGCTCACAGAGACCCAGAGGAGCTGCAAAAGCTGAAGTACGGAGACGCTTGCGTGCAGAAAGCGGGTGCCTGAGAACCTGGCTGGCTTTCTCTGGCGGGAGGGAAATCGAGACTCCCAATAGCATTGAACTCCTTATCCTATGACACTAAACCCCAGATCCAACCGAAACTCATATGGGGGGAGTTTGGACTATGAAAAGGGAGAAGTGCATGGAAATTTAGGGGAGTCGCAAAAGATCAGAAGTTTGGTGGCGCACACAGCCCTGCGCGCAGGGGACAGACTGCTGATTGTGCCTGTGCTGCTGGCTTTCTCGAGTGGGCGGGAGACAGACCCTCCCAATTGTGCCACTTATAACTCCACTAAGCCCCTGTTTTGGGCGAAACCCTGGGGACCCAGACTCATATGGTCTCAGAGTGCAGGGGAGCCAAAGGGGCAGCAGTCTAGAGGCACAGCGAGAGAGAGCGCGTGCACACAGGAACCAGTCCAGCGATTACCCAGTCACGTGAGACTCAGGGGCCATGGAGGGCGGGGCCGACTGGAAGGCAAGGAGGTCCATTAAGCCCTGAGACACCACCCATTCCAAGCTCAACAGAGAGGCTTTTGCGGATTTGCAAGTCTGGTATTGTAAGGCTGAATCTACACAGAAGTTCTCCCAGCATAGTGAAAATGTCGAGACAAGGGAAGAAATCACAAACAAAAGAAATGGAGGAAAAGAAATGACTGGATATAGAGTTCAAAACCACACTTATAAGGTTTTTCAAGTATATCCTAAAAAAGTTGGATAAAGTTAGCAAGTCCCAAGAGGAGATGAGAAAGATCCAACTAGAGATGATAAAGGACCAACTAAAATTTAAACATACAATGACTGAAATAAAAAATATTATTCAAAGACCTAACAGCAGACTAGAGGAAGGCAAGTCAAAAATTTGAAATATAAAGAAGCAGAAAACACTCAACTGGAAAAGCAAGAAGAGAAAAGAATACAAAAATGTGAAGATAATGTAAGGAGCCTCTGGGACAGCTTCAAGCATACCAACATCAGAATTGTGGGGGTGCCAGAAGAAGAGAGAGAGCAAGATACTGAAATCCTATTTAAAGAAATAATGACTGAAAACTTCCCACATCTGGTAAATGAAATAGACTTACAAGTACAGGAAGCACACAGAACCCCACATAAAAGGAATCCAAAGAGGACCACACCAAGACACATCATAATTAAAATACCAAGAGCAAAAGACAAAGAGAGAATATTAAAAGCAGCAAGAGAAAAACAGTTCATTACTTACAAGGGAGCACTCATACAGCTGATTTCTCAACAGAAACGATGCAGGCCAGACGGGAGTGGCAAGAAATATTCAACATTAAATAGCAAGAACCTACAACCAAGAATACTCTATCCAGCAAAGCTATCATTTAGAATTGAAGGGCAGATAAAGAGCTTCACAGATAAGAAAAAGCTAAAGGAATTCATCCACTCCAAACCAGTATTATATGAAATGCTGAAAGGTACTCTTTTAGAAGAGGAAGAAGAAAAAGGTAAAAGATAAAATTATGAACAACAAATAGATATCTATCAACAAGTGAACCTAAAAATTAAGTGAATTAAAAATTTGATCAACAAAATAAAATGGAGAATATAATAGAATAAGGAGCAAAGAAAGGGAGTGGACTGATAATTCTTAGGGGGAAAGGGGTGAGGGGTGTACAGGGAGAGACTGGACAAAAATCATACACCTATGGATGAGGTCAACGGGAGGGAGGTAAAGGTAGATGGAAGGGTGGGAGCTGGATGGAGGGGAGCTATGGAGGGGGAAAAAGGAGAAACCAATGTAATAATCTGAATAATAAAGATTTTAATTAAAAACAAAACAAAAAAACACAAAAGAAAAGGTGTTGGATTTGTCAAATGTTTTTTCTGCCTCAATTGATATGATTATGTGATGTTTGTCTCTCAATTTGTTTATTTGATGTATCACATTTATTGATTTGTGTATATTGTACCAGCCTTGCATCCCTGGGATAAATCTTACTTGTTCATGGTGTATGATTTTTCTAATGTAATTCTGGATCTTCTTTGCTAGAATTTTGTTGAGGATTTTAACATCTAACTATGTTCATGAGGGATACTAGAGTGTAATTCTCTTTCTTTGTAGTTTCTTTATCTGCTTTTGGGATTAGGGTAATGCTGGTTTCATAGAAAGAGCTTTGAAGAGTGCCTTTCTCTTGAATTTTTTGGAATAGTCTTCTTTGAGTATTTGGTAAAATTTGCCTGTGAGACCATCTAGTCTAAGACTTCTGTTTTTGGAGTTTTTGATTACTGCTTCCATTTAATTAACAGGTTATTCAGTATTTTGGATTTTTTCCTGGATTCTGTTTTGGAATATTGTATATTTCTAGGAATTTATCTATTTTTCCCATGTTGTCCTTTTTGTTGGCATAAAGCTGTTCATAGTAATTTTTTTTTACAATCCATCGTATTTCTGTGGAATTAATTGTTATTTCTCTTTTAGTTTATTTCTAATTTTATTTATTTTGGTCCTCTTTTTTTATGATTATGGCTAAAGGCTGCCTATCTTTTTTAAAAAAAAATATATTTTATTGATTTTTCACAGAGAGGAAGGGAGAGGGATAGAAAGTCAGAAACATCAGTCAGCCACCTTTTGCATGCCCCTTACTGAGGATGTGCCCTCAACCAATGTATGTGCCCTTGACTGGAATCGAACTCGGGACCCTTCAGTCCACAGGCTGACACTCTATCCACTGAGCCAAACCCGTTTCAGAGCCAATCTTTTTTATCTTTCCAAAGATAATGATCTATTTTATTTACTCTTTTAGTCTCTATGTCATTTATTCCCTCTCTCATCTGTATTATTTCATTTCTTCTACTGGGTTTTGTTTATTGTTCTTTTTCTAGTTTTTTTTTTTTAATTTTAGGTGTAGGGCTAGAGTGTTTATTTGAGATTTTTCTTGCTTCCTTCTTAGGGCTGCTTTTGCTTTGTCCTATATATTTTGGATTGTTGTACATTTATTTTCATTTGCTTACAGAAAGTTTTACATTTCTTACTTGATTTATTTGATAACCCATTCATTGTTTAATAATATGTTATTTAGACTCCATGTGTTTGAATGATTTGCTGTTTTTCTAATTGTCATTGATTTCTAGTTTCATGCAAGTGTGAACTGAAAAGATGCTTGATTTGACATCAATCTTCTTGAAATTTTTAAAACTTATTTTGTGTCCTAACATGGGGTCTAAATTTGAGAATGTTCCATGAGTACTTGACAAGAATCTATATTCCGCTGCTTTTGGATAAAATGTTCTGTAAATCTTGATTAGTTCCATCTAATCCAGTGTTCTGTTTAAGATTGATGTTCCTTTGTTGTTTTTTTGTTTGTTTTATCCATTGACGACAGTGAGGTATTAAAATCCCCTACTATGACTGTACTGTTGTCGATCTCTCCCCTAAAGTCCACCAAGATTTTCTTTATATACTTAGTAGCCCCCTGTTGGGTACATATATGTTTATGCGAGTTATATCATCTTGTTAGGTCAATCCCTTTAATAATATGTAGTGACCCTTTTTATGGCTTTTGTTTGATGTCTATTTTGTCAGAAATAAGTATCATTACCACAGCTTTTGTTTGTTGTTTCCATTTGCATGGAATATTTTTATCCATCACTTTACTTTCAACCTGCATGTATGAAGTGGGTCTCTTCTAGACAGCATATATAGGGGTCACATTTTCCAATCCATTTAGCTACCCCATGACTTTTAAATGGAGCATTTAATACATTTATTAATATTATTTTTAGCTTTTTCTCTTTTTCACTTAGTTTTATTTATTTATTTTTAATTTTTTTATTAATGTATTACATGTATACATGTCTTCCCATTCCACCCCCACTCCTATGCATTTCCTAACCCCCCAGTGTCTTGTGTTCATTGGTTATGCTTTTATGCATGCATACAAGTACTTTGGTTGATCTCTTATCTACTTGATCTCTCCCTAAGGTTCCTGCTCTAATTTGACAGTGTTTGATGCTTTACTGCCTCTGTAGCTATCAATTTGTTCATCAGTTTATAATGTTCTTTATTACTCATCAATGAGTGAGATCATGTGGTATTTTTTCTTTCATTGATTGGCTTATTTCACTTAGCCTAATGCTCTCCAGTTCCATCCAGGTTGCTGCAAATGGTAAGAATTCCTTCTTTTTATGGCAGCATGGAATTCCATTGTGTAGATGTACCACAGTTTTCTGATCCACTCATCTGCTGATGGGCACCTAGGCTGTTTCCAAATTGTAGCTATTGTAAATTGTGCTGCTATGAACATAGGAGTGCATAAATCCTTTCTGATTGGTGTTTCTAGTTTCTTAGGACATATTCCTAAGGGTGGGATTGCTGGGTCAAATGGGAGATCCATCTTTAGTTTTTTGAGGAAACTCCATACTGTTCTCCACAGTGGCTGCACCAGTCTGCATTCCCACCAGCAGTGCATGAGGGTTCCTTTTTCTCTGCATCCAACTCTGCATCGCCAACTCTTGTCGTTTGTTGATGATTGCCATTCTGACAGGTGTGAGATGGTATTGCATTGTCGTTTTGATTTGCATCTCTCAGATAGTGACTTTGAGCATGTTTTCATGTGTCTTTTGGCCTTCCTCGTGTCATCTTTCGAAAAGGTTCTATTAAGTCCGTTGCCCATTTTTTTATTGGATCGTTTATCTTCCTTTTATTAAGTTGTATAAGTTGGCTGTAGATGTTGGAAATTAAATCTTTATCAGTGATAACATTTGCAAATATGTTCTCCCATACAGTGGTCTTCCTTGTTGTTTTATTGATGGTTTCTTTTGCTGTGCAAAAGCTTTTTATTTTGATGTAGTTTCATTTGTTTATTTTCTCTTTAGCTTCCATTGCCCTTGGAGCAGTATCAGTGAAGAAGTTCTTTTGGCATATGTCTGAGATTGTGCTGCCTGTGGATTTTTCTTGTATTATTATGGTTTCCCATCTTATGTTTAAATTCTGTATCCATTTGGAGTTTATTTTTGTGTATGGTGTAAGTTAGTGGTCTAGTTACATAGTATTTTTTTTTTTTTTTAACAATCCTTTGTATTTCGGTAAGGTCTGTTGTTATTTTTCCTCTTCCATTTCTGATTTTGTTTATTTGGGTCTTCTCATTTTGCTTCTTGGTGAGCCTCGCTAGAGGTCCATCAATCTTGTTTATCCTTTGAAAGAACCAGCTCTTGGTTTTGTTGATATTTTGCATTGTTTCTTTGGTCTCTATGTCATTTATCTTCATTCTGATCTTTACTATTGTCTTCCTTTTACTTACATTGGGCTTTTCTTGTTGCTTTATTTCTACCTCTTTGAGTTGTAGAGTTAGGTAATTTATTAATATTGTTTCTTGTTTTTTTGCAGTAAGCTTGTAGAGGTATGAACTTCCCTCTCAAGACTGCTTTCACTGTGTCCCATAAATTTTGTATTGTTGTGTTGTCATTGTCATTTGTTGCCATGATGTTTTTAATTTCTACCTTCCTCTTTCTGGTTACCCAGTCGTTATTTAATAGCATGCTGTTTAGTCTCCATGTGTTTGATTGTTTTGTATTGTTTTTATTGTAGTAAATTTCCTATTTTATGCCACTGTGATCTGAGAAAATGCTTGATATGATTTCTATCTTCTTGAATTTGAAGAGACTTTTCTTATGACCCAATATATGATGTATCTTTGAAAATGACCCATGTGTATTTGAGAAGTATGTATATTCTGTGGCTTTGGGTGAAATGTTCTGAAGATGTCAATTAATTCCATCTGGTCTAGTGAGTCATTTAGGATTGATGTTTCTTTGCTGATTTTTTGTTTAGAGGATTTGTCCAGTGATGACAGTGGGGTATTAAAGTCTCCTACTATAATTGTATTGCTGTCAATCTCTCCCTTGATATCCTCCCAGAGGTTATTTTATGTATTTAGGTGCTTCTGTATTGGATGTATATATGTTTACCAGAGTTATTTCTTCTTGTTGGGTTGTTCCCTTTAGTATTACGAAGTGGCCTTCCTTATCTCTTGTTATGTCCTTCACTTTGAGATATAATTTGTCAGATATAAGTATTGCAACCCCACTTTTTTTTTCATTTCCATTTGCCTGAAAAATCATCTTCAAACCCTTCACCCTCAGTCTGTGTGCATGTTTTTTTCTGAGATGGGTTTTTTGCAGACAGCAGATATATGGGTCATGTTTTCTTATTCAATCCATTACTCTATGTCTTTTGATTGGAGCATTTAATCTGTTTACATTTAAATTTATTATTGATAGGTACTTATTTGTCTCCATTATTATTCTTTACTCCTGTGTTCCTTCTTCACTTCCCATTTCTTTTTTTACAGCAGATCCTTTAACATTTCTTGCATTGCTGGTTTGGTGGTAATAAATTCCCTTAGTCCTTTTTTGTCTGTGAAGTGCCTGATTTCACCTTCAATTTTGATTGAAAGCCTTGCTGGGTACAGTATTCTTGGATTCAGACCCTACCTTTGCATGCCTTTGTATATTTCATTCCATTCCCTTCTGGCCCTTCCTTTCCGTTGAGAAATCAGTTGCTAGTCTGATGGAGGTTCCTTTGTAGGTAACTTTCTGTCTCTCTCTGGCTGCTTTTAAGATTCTTACTTTTACATTGGTGTTTGCCAATTTAATTATAATGTGCCTTGGTGTAGGTCTTTTGGGATTCATTTTGGTTGGGACTTTGTGAGCTTCTTGGATTTGTGTGAGTTTTTTCTTTTCTATATTAGGGAAGTTTTCTGTCATTATTTCTTCAAACAGGTTTTCTATTCCTTGCTCAGTTTCTGCTCTTTCTGGAACCCCAATTATGCAGATGTCGTTTTGTTTTGTGTTATCCCAAAGTTCCCTTAGGCTCTCCTCTTGTTTTTTATTTATTTTTTCTAGAAGCTGCTGTTTTTTTTTTTTTTTTTACTACCTTCTAGCTCACTGATGTCATCCTCTGCTTCTTCTAGTCTACTTTTGATGCTTTCTATTGAGTTCTTTACAGCAGCAATGTCATTTTTCATTTCTTCTTGATTCTTTATAATTTCCTCTTGGTTCTTACTCATATTATTGAATTTGTCTTTCATTCTTTTCAGCTATCTTATGACCATTTCTCTGAACTCTTTCTCTGGCAGGTCTATTTCTTCTTCTATTTTGTTTACTTCCTTTTCTGGTGATGCCTGCTTTTCTTTCATATGCAGGCTGTTTCTTCATCTGCCCATGGTCTTTCTTCTCCAGGTGTCTGGTTATGTAGTTCTCCCTCCTTATCCCAGGCGAAATCCGACCTTTACATGTGGCATTGTGGAGCTCCTCTGGATCCAAGTGATTGCACAGATTGGGGAGCTTTGTTCTGGGTCCCCCAACTGTTTGGTGGCTGCTGCAGCTGTAGCTTTTCAGGCTGCCATAAACATTCATTTTCCCCTTTAAGATGGGGCGGTTTCCACATTCACGCTGGTTGATCCAGGAGAAAAAATTCTGTGGCAGTGAGGCTGCCTGGTTAGGGGAGCCCTGTGCAGCAGTCCCCTGCCTTCTCATGGAGGATAACTGTCCCTTAACTCACCAAGAAACACTCCTAGTGAAACCCTCAGCTGTTCTCTCTATCTGCTCAGCAACAAGGCTCCGGAGACATCTGTCTATTCTGCTGCCATTTTTCTTCCTCTCTAATACATTTATTATTGATAGGTACTTTTGTATTGTCACATTTTTACTTAATAACTATTTTTTTTCTCTCTCTCTATTTCCTTTTCTTTCTAAACCAACCCCTTTAACATTTCTTACAATACTTGTTTAGTATTGTTTAGTATATAATAAGCTCCTTTAGCCCTTTTTGGTTTGGGAAGCTCTCTATTTTTCCTTCAATTTAAAATAATAGCTTGTCTGGAAAGAGTAGTCTTGGTTACATGATTTTTTCCATAGCTGAATATTTTATGCCACTCTCTTCTGGCCTATAGGTTTTCTGTTAAATAATTGGCTGACAGCCTATGGGAACTCCTTTGTAGGTAACTGTCTCCTGCTGCCTTTAAGATTCTCTCTTTGTCTTTAATTATTGCCATTTTAATTATAATGTGCCTTGGTATGAATCTCTTTGGGTTACTTTTGGATGGGACTCTCTGTGCTTCCTGAACTTGTGTGACTTTTTTCTTCTTCAAGTTAGGAAAGTTTTTAGCCATTATTTCTTCAAACAGGTTTTCCATTTCTTGTTTACTCTCTTATCCTTCTAGTACCCCTATAATGCAGATGATTTGCTTGATGTCTCAGAGGTCCTTTAGACTTTCCTCATTTTTAAAAATTCTCTCTTCTTTTTGGTCCTCTGCTTAGATGCTTACCATTACCTGGTCCTCTAATTTTTTGACTCAATCCTCTTCTTCATCTAAGCTGATTCTTCCTAATGTATTCTTCATTTCAGGCATTGTTTTCTCCACTTCTGATGGTTCTTTTTATGGTTTCAATGTCCTTTTTAATGCTTATAGCTTTTGCTTAAGTTTTCACTGAGGTCATCCATTCTTCCCCTAAGTTCCTTGAATGTCCTTATAACCATTGTTTTAAACTACATCTTGTGTTTTTGTTGCTTCCATTTCATTCATTTTATTTTATTTTTTCCTAAAGATTTTTCTTGTTCTCTCATTTGGGAAATTTTCTTTGTCTCCCCATTTTGTCTGTATATTAGGTAGATGTCCTATGACTGCTAAACTTGTTATGACGGTTTTGTGATGAAGGTGTCTTGTTGGCTCAGTGGTACAATCTTCCAGATCATCTGAGCCCCACGCTCCAGAAATGTTTCTTATGGGTTATGTGCAATCCCAGTTATTAGATGAATCTTCAAAGCTGGTCTTTCATGGGTCAAGTTAACACTCTAGGCTGTATGACCATCAGGTTTAACCTTGATCACTGTGTATGAGTTGCTATGCAGGGGCAGAATTTCTCCAAGCAGAGTCTAGTACTCTGCTTTGGATGTGATGCTTATATGGCTATTTGGGTCAAGCTCTGTGTTATCTGAAGCCCACCACTGAGTATGTTGGTTCTGGATCCACTTCGGTGGGTTTTAGGTACAGGCTAATGGCATACGTTATATCTAACCATCCTTGGACTATCTATCTGGAGCTACCACACTGTTCACTGCTTACATCTGTATTTACTGGATCTGTGTGTGCATCGGAGGGGCTAATCTGTGTATAAGGATCAGCTTCCTTCAGTTTAGAGCAGGGTGGGGGAAATATGTAAAAAGACTGACTCTTCCTGATATCTGCTTCTACCTATCAGCTACTCCACCTCCCTCTGAGGCTGTCTGTTCTTTCTCCAGAGACTTCTGAAGAAAGCTGTAGGATGAGTGCAGGTTAAACACAATCCATAGCCCTTTCCACAGGTTGCAAACTTGGTAGGGTAGGGTGACTGAGGTTGGGATGACAAGGCTAGTGGGTACCTTACTTGACAATCAAGCAGTCAGGCACACAATGAGGAGAAAGTGGTCCCTGCTTCAAAGCCAAACTACTCAGTCTCTGCCAGAGTCTCCAACTGTAGTTACTTACCCTTGGAGGGTTTTGCTTCAGGTTCAGGTTGGGTATAACCAATTGTCCCTTCTGCAAAACCTAGCTCAGCCACCCCAGGTTTAGGGGAATTCATCAAAATTGGGTTGATGTTGACTCAGTCTGCAGGAGGAAGATAAGCAATTCGGCCTCTGAAGGTCTCACTCTTTGAATGTCCCCACTCTGAGCCACTGTCCCTTCTCCCTACAGTACTTAGCCCAGCAGGAACTTGGCACGGCTGACCCAAACAGTCTATCATTGGGAGTGGTCCCTCAAAGCCTGTATGAGGAGGGAAGTCACTTCTTCTCCTTCCTGGAGTAGCTAAATTCATAGGAGAGACTGGATTTGCCCTCCCTCAATGTAGCCACAACCCTAGTACTTGTCCATCTGATTTTCAGACAAGAGCTTCCCTGTAATACTCTGGTCCTCTTGTGCCACTAAACTCAGGAGGATAGGCCTGGCCAAGTGACACAACATATCGGGTGTGGGGTACCAGCTATGTGCTTAAGATGGGGGATACCAGCCCTTTTTCCCAAGCCATACAGTTTCATCACTGTCTGGGTCTTCGCCAAAAGCCTCCCAGAAAAATGAGGGCCCCTTAAAGTCACTGCTGGGGATAGCCAGCAGATCTTTCCATAGGACCAGCATGGTTTCACCAGCAGTTGGATTACGGACCATGCACTCCCGAGGCTAGAGCTATAATAATAATAGGAGTGTTCTTCCCTGGGAAAAGTCTCCCACACAGACTGAATCCCCGCTGACTTTTACCTCTAGATGCTATGCAGGTTCCTCTTCCCATCTCTGTTGCTCTGGGTTAGGGATCCTGCATGGGTTTGAGACCCCATCTCTTAGGGGGAGGAAGTTTTTCAGCTGCGAGATCTTTTTGGCTTCCCAGCTGCCACCATGCCTGAGTGTGGGAGCTAGCCCCTTCAGTGTCTCTGCCCTTCTTACTGGTCTCTATGTGGCTCCTTCTGTATAATAATCTGTGGTTATTATATTTCAGTCCAGCTAGCATACAGTTTGTTATTCTGGCTGATTGCTGTATAATTTAGCTATAAATCTAGTTTCAGGTTAGGAGTATGTGGGTGTAGCTTCCTCTTAATGTGCAACCATCTTGGAATCCTTAATTTCATCCTCAGTCCTGGAGTCTAGCAACCACTAATCTGTTCTCTATCCCCCAAGTCCTCAACCCCCATTTAAAAATGTCATGCAAATGAAATCTTATAATCATAAGTATGTTTTCTTTGGGACACTGGGATTTTAAAAAAATTTCCAGGTGATTCTAGTGTGCAGTCAAAGTTGAGAACCACCAGCACATTCTTAGTAGCTTGTTGAATTATGTATAAGGGCTGCTTCCTTCTAAATGGATGAGCAGGAGCATTAGACAGAGACCCAAGAACATTCCAACAGGAGATCCAGAAAGGTGGCCCAGTATGGAAAGAAGATAAACCATCCTTTAAAAAGAAAAGCAGGTAATGCCAATTATCAAAAAGCTAGTCCAAATAAGACAAATACCCTAAAATGGGATTATTCTAAGAGCTTAAAAATAAGGAACAAGACTTTCTTGGCAAAGAGCAGCATTGGATGACATGTGAGAGTGCTGCTTCCTCTAATGGCCATACTTGAGGGTTTGCGCATAGGGAAGGAAATAGTACACCATTTATTCAGTCCAAATTAGTAAATTATGATTGCTGCCAGATGTCCCTGAGCAAAATGTCCCTGAGCATTTGCTTCATCAAGCAAATGATGAAGACTGTCTTTTTGTGTGGCACTTCTTTGTAAGATCGTGGCTGAGCTAGGCTGATTGTAACAGGGATATTCTAAGTAAGGAGCCGTCTAAAACGGAGCCAGTTCACCATGGGGGAAATTTCAGACATCTTTAAGAATAAAATTGTGAATTTTTACTGCATGAGTCCCTGTGGAGAAATGACATCCTCCATCTCTCTGTTTTATGAGCTCATTGTGAAGGTAGGATTGCCTGCCTCCCTTGAACCATGTCCCCTTCTTCCAATCTCTCAGCGATTTTCCCCTCTTGGTATCAAACCCTGTCCTCAGGTAGCAGGAAGAGCACTAAAATTCACATACAAGTAGAGTGTAGTTTTGAAGGAGCCCCTCAGTGTCCACAGAGCCATATACAAATGAATTTAGAGCATGATTTATAATTGAGTATTCCCTAATGGAAGTAGAAGCTTCACTGGGTAATGCAAGGAGGCCAGGAATAAGAAAATTAAGCACCATAATTTAATTTAATTGCCTCCTTTGGGTTTGTGAAATGCAACAAAGGAGTCAATGATATTACAGTTTTGGGTTCACCTAAAAATAGTCAGGCTGCAAACCTAAGACTGTGCAAGGTATTTTTCTGGCAAAAAGAATACTAGTCTTTTGATAATGGAGTAAATTGTGTATTCTGTTTTATTAAAAATGTGGCATACAGACTGTGGTTTTCACCAAGAACTTTCGGGGTTAGAACCTTATTCTCTTTGTAAGGGTCCTGACCTCCTATTCTGAGACTCTACATTTGAGGTCAAAGGACTATTAGTTCATTTTTGCTGTATCATTAGGAGGTAACTTCTTTTTTTTATTGTGTTACATGTATATATATCTCGCATTGCCCCTCCCCCCCAGGTATATCCCAACCCCCCAGTGTCTGTGTTCATTGGTTATGCTTATTTGCATGCATACAAGTCCTTCGGTTGATCTCTTATCTACCCCACCTCTCCTTAAACTTTCTGCTGTAATTTGACAGACTGTTTGATGCTTTACTGCTTCTGTATCTATCCTTTTGTTCATCAGTTTACAATGTTCTTTATTATCCACAAATGAGTGAGATCATGTGGTGCTTCTCCTTCATTGACTGGCTTATTTCACTAAGCATAAGGCTCTCTAGTTACAACCAGGTTGCTGCAAATGGTAAGAATTCCTTCTTTTTAATGACAGCATAGAATTCCATTGTGTAGATGTACCACAGTTTTCTGATCCACTCATCTGCTGACGGGCACCTAGGCTGTTTCAAAATTGAAGCTATTGTAAATTGTGCTGCTATGAACATAGGAGTGCATAAATCCTTTCTGATTGGTGTGTAATTTCTTAGGATATATTCCTAAGAGTGGGATTGCTGGGTCAAATGGGAATTCCATTTTTAGTTTTTTGAGGAAACTCCATACTGTTCTCCACAGTGGCTGCACCAGTCTGCATTCCCACCAACAGTGCACAAGGGTTCCTTTTTCTCTGCATCCTCACCAACACTTGTCGTTTGTTGATTTGTTGATGATTGCCATTCTGACAGGTATCTGATGATATCGCATTGTCGTTTTGATTTGCCATCTCTCGGATGATTAGTGACTTTCAACATGTTTTCATGTGTCTTTTGGCCTTCCTTCTGTCGTCTTTCGAGAAGGTTCTATTTAGATCCGTTGCCCATTTTTTTTATTGGATCGTTGATCTTCCTTTCATTAAGTTGTATAAGTTGGCTGTAGATGTTGGAGATTAAACCTTTATCAGTGATAACATTTGCAAATATGTTCTCCCATACAGTGGGCTTTCTTATTGTTTTGTTGATGGTTTCTGTTGCTGTGCAAAAGCTTTTTATTTTGATGTAGTCTCATTTGTTTATTTTTTCATTGCCTTTGGAGCAGTATCAATAAAGAAGTTCTTTTGGCATATGTCTGCGATTGTGCTGCCTCTAATATTTTTATGGTTTCCCTCCTAATGTTTAAGTCCTGTATCCATTTTGAGTTTATTTTTGTATTTGGTGTAAGTTGGTGGTCCAGTTTCATTATTTTGCATGTATCTGTCCAATTTTCCCAACACCATTTATTGAAGAGGCTGTCTTGGCTCCATTGTATATTCATGCCTCCTTTGTCAAATATTAATTGAGCATAGTGGTTTGGGTGGATATCTGGATTCTCTATTCTATTCCATTGGTCTATGTCTGTTTTTCTGCCAGTACCACGCTATTTTGAGAACAATTGCTTTGTAATATAGCTTGAAATTTGGTATTGCGGTTCCACCTACTTTATTCTTCTTTCTCAGGAGTGCTGTGGCTATTTGTGGTCTTTTTTTGTTCCAGATGAATCTATGAAGAATTCTTTCTAGGTCTGTGAAATACGTCATTGGTATTTAAATGGGGATTGCATTGAATCTATACATTACTTTGGGTAGTATGGACATTTTAATGATGTTGATTCTCCCAATCCATGAGCATGGTATACTTTTCCATCTGTTTACATCTTCCTCTATATCTTTTTTCAGTGTCCTGTAGTATTCTGCATATAGATCTTTTACCTCCTTAGTTAGGTTTATTCTTAGGTATCTTAATTTTTTTGGTGCAATGATAAATGGAATTGCTTTTTTTTAGTCTCTCTTTCTGTAATTTTACTATTAGTGTACGGAAATGCCACAGATTTCTTGGCATTAACTTTATAACCTGCTACATTGCCGAATTCATTTATTAAGTCAATTAGTTTTGGGATGGAGTCCTTCGGGCTTTTTATGTACAGTATCATGTCATCTGCAAATAAGGACAGCTTTACTTCTTCTTTTCCTATTTGGATGCTTTTTATTTCTTCTTCTTGTCTAATTGCAATGGC
>PVJN01009547.1:0-60453 GCA_004026805.1 Lasiurus borealis | reverse complement strand
CCCAGTGGAGTCTACGCACATCATCTCAAGACCATTTGCTTAAACCAAAGTTCAGTGGAAAAACGTCTAACATTTCCATGACCTCCTTTTCTAAACTTCCTAAGTGGCTTAGAGAGAAGCTGCCCAGGAAACTCCAAATGGAACCTAAAAATATTATCTCCTGGCTCTGTAAACACCAGGCCCGCTAATGAAGTGAGCCGCGGCCGAGCGGCGAATGGAACATTTCACGCAGGTCGGGAGGCGGGAGCCAAGTCTACACTCACCTCTGAGAGGCGGGCAGGAAGGCCCACAAGGGGCCAGACTGGGGTCAGGGAGGTGAACATCAACACAGGGTACATACGGAAAGAATAACACTGAACGAGGATACATAAAGCAGAGCAAGAGTGACCGCATTCTAAACAGCAGTAAAACAGGCCGGGAGCAAAGCACACGCTCTGTCCTCATCCCTGACCAGGTCTGGACGAGGGAGTGCCCTCCGGGCAAACTCCCTCCACCTTCGCCGTCACACAGTGTGCAAAGAGGCCACGGGAGAAATCTTGTTGCCTTGGTCTCCCTTCACCCCCAGTCTCTTGGGGTTCTCCTGACTGGTTCTGTCTCTCTCAGCTGCCTTCCTGATGCTACTTGAGCATAAGTGGGACACTTCCTTTGGGAACCCCAATACCATGCAGAATAAGGGCTCAATAAATGTGTTCAGCCCTACCCGGGTTAGCCGGCAGACTGAAGGGTCCCAGGTTTGATTCCGGTCAAGGGCATGTACCTTGATTGTGGGCACATCCCCAGTAAGGGGCGTGCAGGAGGCAGCTGATTGATGTTTCTCTCATTGATGTTTCTAACTCTCTATCCCTCTCCCTTCCTCTCTGTAAAAAAAAAAAATCAATAAAATATATATATATATATGTATATATATATATATATTTAAAAGATAATAAATAAATAAATGTGTTCATTGATGAGGCACAGAGAAAGGTGCTCTGATGTAACCAGGATCTAAAATGAATCGAACATCTTGAACTATCCGGGATCCAATGGAGGACTGAGACACCAGCCACGCCTCCACGGGCCGTGCCAAATTTGGACAGCCCGGATATAGATATTTATCACATCCTCTGCTCTGGGGAAAGGACTGGCCACTCAACCAGGACAGAGGAATAAATAGCAAAGTCCCTTGGCCTCAGAGGGAGAGAAAACAGAACACAGCCTTCGGGACCAATTGTGTAAACTTTGCTCTGAAGGATTGGAGTGTTTTGTTGTCGTCGTTTTTAATTTTAGTAATTTCTTAACTGATTTCCAAACCTTGCTAGTTCTCACAGTCATCTAGAGGGGGTGCATTGAACAACCCTACTTTGTGTGTCCAGCAGGCCCCGATTGTCACAGCAGAGTGCCATTGGTCTTGTCAGTAAGTCCACAAATTCCCCTTTTAAACTTAAAGGGGTTGAACCAGACGTATGCCACTTCCAAAAGAAAAGGGCCATAAGCAACCTAAAGGCAGAAGGCAGGGAGTGAATAATAACTTCCAGTTTCCCAGCCTGGTGATTGGTGGATGATGGTGTCACTCATCGAGACAGAGCAGAGGGCAGAGATTAGGCTGGGGAAGAAGGAGGAAGTGGTGAGCAAAGGTGTAACTTTGAGGCGTCTGTGATATCCAGGTGGACTACTCACAGAAGAATATCTACAGGAGGGACCTCAGTGTGCTCACCAGTAAATGAGGAGCTAAAACTGCCTTTCCCCCGACCACTCTTCAAGTTACAATTTTCCTTTAAAGAGATATGGCATGTTTATAATGATTATAAAAAAGGAATCAAAACACGGCATATAAGCGTATGGTTAAGAACCCATATACAGCCAGAAAGGGGAAAGATTATGTGTTGTTGTTGTTGTTTGAAGCATATTGTGAGGCACATTCTTTTTTTTTAATTTTAAATATATTTTTATTGATTTCAGAGGGGAAGGGAGGAGGAGAGAAAGATAGAAACATGAATGATGCTAGAGTCTCATTGATCAGCTGCCTCCTGCACACCCCCTATTGGGGATCCAGTCTGCAACCCACGCATGTGCCCATGACTGGAATCGAACTTGGGACACTTCAGTCTGAAGTCTGATGCTCTACCCACTGAGCCAAGCTGGCTAGGGCAGATTATGTATTCTTAAGCAACCAAAACTCTTCCTGCCACTCCTCCCTTCAGATCTGTCTGTCTGTTCCATATGCTTTCATGTATTTGCACCCATTTTGCTCATCAGTTTATTTTGTTCCTACGGATAAGTGAGATCGTCTCTGCCTGGCTTATGAACTTAGCAAAATACTCTGCAGGTCTCTCCATGCTGTCTCAAAGGGTAAGCGCTCTTGAATGCATCTATGCACAGCCCATGAACACAGACAATAGTGCAGGGAAGGCCGGGGGTAGGGCAGGAGCCTGGTGGAGGGGGGCAAAGAGGTGAAAATGGGGTCATCTTAACATTCTCAACAATAAAAAGATATTTTTAAAGAATAATAAAATTAAAATATAATGCAACTAACACAACCCTTGCCTTACCGGCAGACCTTTCACTTCTGTGAAAGGGAGAGAGGAATGACTAATTTCCACCTGTCCGCTCAGCCCGACAGGGGGATTTAGGAAGTGAAAAGAGAAAGTGGCCAATAGCAATGGGAGAGGGTACAGAATTGTCTTTCAAACTTTCCATCCTTGGCCCCCAAGTCTTACTGATGAGGTTCACCCCAGGGTCCTTCGCCTCACTCACCAAAGCAGAAATAGAAGATCATTCCCAAAGTCCATGGCTCACCTTTCACAGCTGACCTGCTCTTTCCCAGCTGGCCACTTCCTAAAACCTGACCCAGACATTTCCGCAGAAAAGTGTTTGAAATTTTTGTCTTGTCTGATAGAAGCCGAAGGATAATACTGATGTTTAAACATCACTTACCGCGACCTCAAAATATCCTGGAAAAGTATTGGAGGGGAGAGGTAAATCCCCCAATCCTTTAAAAATGGATTTCAGAATGAAATGTCATCGTGGCTAAGCTAAATCCCTCTTTTTTTCCCATTTATTCCATCTTTTCCTGGGGTTTTTCATAAATCTAAAGGGTAGCTTTTCGCCTGGCTGGTGATACTTGAAGGAGAGTGAACTCCACCCTGGCATTTAATCTGAATTGAGTTTATACTTAGTTCCGACTCACTGCTTACCTGCAGCCTGTGTTCTAGGAAAGCCGATGAAAAACTGGAGGAGGGACAGCGATTCAGGCGAGGGAGGGGGGTACTTCGTACAGAACTTAATGCAGAGGTCGAACCTGTCCTAATTCTGGAAGCCGCCCTATGTGTTCTGAGAAAGCCCGTTTTCTGGAGTTTACCACGTAAAGTTTGAGAAAGCTCTTAGGTATAAAAATAGGTAGGGAGGAAAACAAGCGTTCCTTCAATTCCATGAAAAGCAGGGGAGATCAGGAAGGAGTTCTGAAAGGGCAGATGAGAAAGTGATTAATTGTTTACTCAAAAATTATATGGAATTTCCCTCCGTCAGCCCAGCCGGGGGGAGGGGCAGGGGTGCACTGAGAGATGCAGGCAGCAGCCTGTGGATCAAGGTCTGGGCCTGAGCGCCCTCCCCTCACCCTCACCCCTGCCTCCTCGCAGGGATGTTCAGACACATCTGAATCCCATTCTTTCCCTGCATACCCCCTCCCCGTCCGCGGAGCAGCGGTTCTGCATCACAGCGAGTTTAAAAGAGAGCGATGCTTTTCCTAAAGCATTTACACACAAATAATCTCATTACCCTCGTGCTTGCGTTTAGACAGCAGGCGTCTTCTGCCAGGAAAAAAGGGAAAAAGCAAAAAGCACTCCACGCTCACTCACAGGGAACAGCTGTGAGGAGGAGAGAAGCAGTATTTAATTCATTGTGGAAGATTCAACAATGGCTGCGCTGCCTTTTCCAAAGCCTTTTGATAGTAAAACGCACAGAGAGCGGCCCATCCCGGGTGCCCGGAGCAGCCTCCCCTCAATTAGTCTCCCCATTCGGAGGCCTGAGGAGTCTGTGTCCACCTCAGCACGTGCTGTGTTCTCTATGGGCAGCAGCAAGGGTCTAAGCTTTCAGAAACGTCTAAGGGGCTCCTTGCCGAAACCGGTTTGGCTCAGTGGATAGAGCATTGGCCTGCGGATTGGAGGACCCCAGGTTCGATTCTGGTCAAGGGCATGTACCTTGGTTGCAGGCACATCCCCAGTAAGAGGCGTGCAGGAGACAGCTGATCGATGTTTCTCTCTCTCATCGATGTTTCTAACTCTCTGTCCCTCTCCCTTCCTCTCTGTAAGAAATCAGTAAAATATATTTTAAAAGAATAAAAAAAAATAAAATAAAAAAGGGGCACCTCTTGCTCAGCGACTCTGGGTGTCCCACCAAGCTGGGTGGCAGGGCAGTAAGAGGTGACAGAGCCAAAGTGACTGCCCAGCAGAGACACGCCGTTCTCCGATGCAGCCTCGCAGATCGGGGCTCCTTCCTGCACTTTGATAACCAGCTTTGGAGCCAAAGAAACCAGAGCACAGGCCCAGAAGTAACCAGGCCAGCGTGGCTCGTTTTCCAAACTGTTCCGCCTGGGGAAGGTTCCCTGGCTCTCTGCTTTATGGGATGGCTAGAAACGCTCACATTCCCTTACCCTTGAGCAGGGGTGGGGAACGTCCAGCCCATGGGCCATATAAGGCCCCAGAAGTGGTTTGGTGTGGCCCAGCCAAGGCATTAGGGGTGAGCTAATGAACTGTTTGGCCAAATAGAGCAGGCTGGTTTTTACGTTGATCATTTTAGTACGGCCCGCAAAGGATGCTATAAATATCCACATGGCCCTTGACAGGAAAAAGGTTCCCCACCTCTGTCCTGGAGCAGAGACATTAGCCACCAGGAATGAGGCAGCAATAAAGACTTTAAGAAGGGTTTAGAGCAGCAGGTAATGTTTGTTTAATGGTTAGGGACACAGGCCTGGGAGTTTGAAGAAACCTCTGCCACCTCCTAGAAGTACAGTTAGACTTCTTTGAGAAGTAACTTGACTCCTGCGAGCCTCATTCATCTCATCTGTAAAATGGGAATGATGTCTCCCTCATACGAATACCATGAGAGTGAAAGGAACCACATGTGTGATCCTCAGTATGAGGGAAGACTTCTATGAAGGGCAACTCCTCTACCTCAAGGACAGGACAGGACTGATCTTGAATTTTCTGCAATAAGAGTATTTAAAACTGAAGACGAATGGGAACTATTTTTACTTAAGAGTCTTCTTCTTTCTTGATCAGTAGAGAGGCAAGCTAGAAAGAGAGATAAGTCCAGCTAAGCTATCTACCTGGAAATTCAGAGGAATGGAAACCATGTTAAACACATACACATACACACACACACACACACACACACACACACACACAGCTCACAGCCCAAAAGGCAACGCCCTTTGCATCCTACTAGGTTGGTTTTGTTGTTCGGGAGCTTTACAACTCAAATTTTTCAAAGCACAAAGCACAGCTGAAATGCCGGGATATTTCAGACACGGTTGAAGCAAACACAACTTTTTTTTTTTTTAATTCCCCATCTTTACTCAACTCTCCAGGAATAGCCCACAGTCCTCTCCGCCTGTCTCGTTATAAAACGCAACAGTTAACCTATGAGCATGCAACATGATGCAAGCCCTTAACCCTGGTAAGAATGTCCCTCGCGATTGACCAAACAAGGAGATGCTAAGAGGTCCCGGGCCAGTTCACGGGGTGGGGCGATCGCTCTCGCTAGATCTGAGACTTCTGGAAGGCGCCTCCTCTTGTGTGAGTTCGTTTGTGGCAGCAAATAGAACAAACAATGGTTCCAAGGAAAGCCAAAGGTCATCGCGAGGGCCTGGACTCCAAAGGTCACCCAGAGTCAGAGGCATGGGCTGGGAGAGTGCGGCTCCAGAGGGTTAAGTAGGGGGGGAGGGCATATTTCCACAGCCCGTGCTGGAGGGGGCATTACCTCTGCATTTCTGCCCCTTGGGAGGCACTGTTTTTAAATTCATTCCCCTCCCCCACACTCCCCCAGGCATGAGATGGAGATGCTGAGGCACATCTTTCCCTCCCTGGCAAGGGTGCTCTGTCCTGTCCCCTCTGCCTCACAGTGGAGAGAGAGGTCACGGTCCATGACCTTCATGGGTGTGTGGAGAGATCATCCTAAGGAGCATAAAGTAAAAGCAGATGGGGACAGAGAGAAAGGAGAGATATTGCTAGACCTCAGGCCCAGTGTCTCTGAGACAATGGGATGGGAATGGCTTCCAGATTTAAACACGCCCTCAGGGGAAGGGCCGGGGAGCGAGAAGGGATTGATGGGAGGAAAGCTTCTACAAACGCTAAGTGCTCCAGGGATACAGAGGTACCATTTCCCCAGAGCAGTAGCTCTTAGCCCCTTGGGGGTCTCTGGCCAGCTTTAGAATCAGGGGAGAGCTACAGACCTTTAGAGAAGTCCTCGCTCACCATTTCAGAGGCATTGCATACCTCTGGACCTCACCTGGGTCCAGCACCCGCTCAATGAGGCTCTGCAGGCCTAGGACTTAGCAAAGCTGTCAGGATCGATATCTCAAAAGGTGGGAGGCAGGGAAGGATTCAAGAAGCAACCGCAAAGCAACTAGAACCCTGGTTCTGTGGAGAGTAAGTCACCCTTATTTTTATGCCTGCGAGACTGCGGAGGGGTGGGAAAGATTGTGAAAATAACTTCCGGAATTGGTAGCTTAGGGTTTTTCGTGTTTTTTTTTTTTTTAAATATATATTTTATTGATTTTTTTTTTAACTGATAGGAAGGGAGAGGGATAGAGAGTTAGAAACACCGATGAGAGAGAGACATCGATCAGCTGCCTCCTGGCACGCCCCCTACTGGGGATGTGCCCGCAACCAGGATACATGCCCATGACCGGAATGGACTGGGACCTTTCAGTCCGCAGGCCGACTGTCTATCCACTGAGCCAAACTGGTTTCGGCGACTTTTTCATTTTTTAATGCTGCCTAAAAGAGTGAACAGAGGGTCCAGAGCTCTGTGTTCTTTCAAAAAAAAATATATATATATATATTTATGGATTTCAGAGAAGAATGGAGAGGAAGAGAGAGATAGAAACAATCAATGATGAGAGATAATCATTGATCGGCTGCCTCCTGCAAGATCAGGGATCGAGCATGTGCCCTGACCGGGAATCCAACTACGATCTCCTGGTTCATAGGTGGATGCTCAACCACTGAACCACCATGGCCAGGCCAAAGCTCTGCATTCTTAAATCGCAAGAAAGCCCAGAAGGCAAACATCTCTTTGAAGGCCGTGAATGAATCTAACTGGGATGCTCAGGAACGGAGAGGAGAAAGCATAATCCCGTGTTTAAAAACAGGGATGGTACGGAAGGGGGCGGTCACGTGTCCAGATCATGGTGGGGGGGTTGGGGGGCAAGGTCTGGACTGAAAGCTGGTGGCCCGCTCACCTGGCAGCCTGGGAAGAGCCAAAGGTTGCCCTATACATCAGTGTAAAGGTCATTTCTCTCTGAGTGCAATTAGGTCTCATGTTTGACCTCTGACCTCTAGCCCGGGAAATATTTATATTCTCCAGATAGCAGCCAGCGAGCAAAGCCTGGAGATGGAAGCTGAAGCATTTAATACGGAAAGAAAAAAAGGGATGAAACGGTAGGAAGGGAGGGAAGGAAGGAAGAAGGAAGAGAGGGAGGACTTGGTCAATTTAAAGTAAATATGAAATCGTGAAGTGAGAGCCGTCCTGTGGCGCATTCCCATCTGCAGTGGGGGGCCTTTCCTGGGGCACCCCAATTCTGGGAGGTGGCCACTATTAGGGAAACTGAGGCTCAGACGTATCAGAGCTTGGTCATGGGGGGAGGGCTGGGAGGCGCAGGCCTAAAACCTTGGACCAAGCCCGTCCCTCTGACCTCCGCCCATCTGCACTGCAGCAACCTGCACCTGGGCTCTGGGTGGGCGTGGCCCACTTCCCTTGATCCCCACCATCTGGAAAAACCCAATCTGAGCCTGGCCTGTGTGGCTCAGTGGTTGAGCACCCACCTATGAGCCAGGAGGTCATGGTTCTGTTCTATCAAGGGCACTTGCCAGGGCTGTGGGCTCCGTCTCCAGGGTGGGGTGTGCAGGGGGCAGCTGATCAATGATTCTCTCTCATCTCTCTCATCCTTGAAGTTTCTCTCCCTCTCTCCCTCTCCCATCCTCTCTGAAATCAATATATATATACATACATACACATATATGTATGTATATATAGAGAGATATCTCTATATATAGATATAAATATATATCTATATATATGTGTATATATATCTATATATATTTATATCTATATCTATATCTATATCTATATCTATATCTATATCTATATCTATATATGTATATATGTCTATATCTATATATATATATATCTATCTTTCTATATATAGATAGATAGATAGATAGATATTAAACCGGAGTCCAGAATCTGTGTTCCAACCTTACTTTCTTTTTTAAAAATATATATATTTTATTGATTTTTCACAGAGCGGAAAGGAGAGAGACAGAGAGTCAGAAATATCGACATCCATCAGCTGCCTCCTGCACACCTTCTACTGAGGATGTGCCCGCAACCAGGGTACATGCCCTTGACCGGAATCAAACCTGGGACCTTTCAATCCACAGGCTGATGCTCTATCCACTGAGCCAAACCGGTTTGGGCCCAACCTGCTCTTGCTGGGGACAGACAGATGTGCCAACCCAGACTCAGGGGAGGCATCCAGGCCTCCGCTAGCCCTGGCCCCCGCCGCCTGGGTTCTGGGTTTAAATCGAGGTCCTGGGCACCGGGCGGGCAGGCGGGCGGGGCGGGCGCAGGCAGCGCGGGGGTTAACCGCCCGCCGGGCGCGGAGATTGCTGCTCCGGCTCCGAGGGGAAGTGTGCGAGGCCCGATTAACCTGCCGGCTTCCTCTTTTCCCATAACCTCCAGACCCCCGGCCAGTGTTTGCTCTCCGAGATGAAAAATCTGCTGCTGTTTTCCTTCTGGTGGCCCGTGTATTTTGGGAGGCTTGCAGGGGGGAGGAGGAGGAGGAGGGAGAGGAGGAGGAGGAGGGTGGGTGTGGGGGGGGGAGGAAGGGTTAGGGGTGCGGAGGCGGGAGGCGGGAGGGGCCCTGTCCCCCTTCCCGCAGCCCCGCCCCCGCGCGCCCCCCTCCAGCTGCGCCCTGCGCGGCCCCGACCCCTGGCTGCCGCGCACCCGGCGCTCTGAGTAACGAGGCAGTTGGGTCTCCTCCGGCTTCAGCCGCTATAAACACAGCGAACATCTGGAGGGAGAGAGAGAGAGGGAGAGAGCGAGGCTCTGCAAGGCCAGAGGCGGAGGAAAACAGGCTGTCTGCGCGCAGAGCATCCACCCCCACCCCGCCCGCCCTGCGCCCTGCGCCCTGCGCCCGGCCCTCCTCTCCTCCCCTCAGGCCCTCGGCCAGCGCCCGCATCCCTCCCACCCCCAGATTCCCATTCACAGAGCGCGCAGGGCGGGGGCTGAGACCGGGCCCAGTCCAGGTCCCCACCTCCCCCAGCCCCCCACTTCCAGTGGAGGGTCACACTGCTGGAGTCAAATAGGAACGCGGTGCCCCAGGGACCTTTTCCCAAGGCGGCGCGCATAGTTGTGGTTTGAAAAAGTTGAGAGAGAGAGAGAGAGAGAGAGAGAGAGAGAGAGAGAGAGAGAGAGAGAGAGAGAGAGAGTGTGTGTATGTTTTCTTCTCTCCCCCAGGTCCCCTGGGATTGCCAGTGCGATGCTGTTACTTCCGAGGGTTTTGGAGATGCAGGGAATCAGCATGTAACTCCTCCACTATAGCCAGGGCTCAAGGCTGCTAGGTCACCTTCCTTCCAAGAGGGTCAGGATGGGTGAGGGTGGCAAGTGTCAGGACATTAGCTCCGCCCCGGGCAGGAGGACAGGAGGAGACGGGGCAAGACTCCTGAGATAGGGTGAGACCTGCAGTTTCTTTGGCTCACCGAAATTCACAGCATCATGCCCAAAGGAAGAAGCGAGGTGGCATTTATTAAGCGCCTGCTGTAAGCCATGGCCGCTTAAGTGCATCACCCTATGGGATGGGTACGGGGACTCTTTGAAATAAGGGTAAGTATGGTGTTAGCGGCGAGGGAACAAGATTCCAGATGAGTTCTTGCTCTCTCTCCACCCTCCACGTTTCCCTCTTTGCTTGGACTCAATGCCTTCCAGCGTATACTCAGAAACATGTATCTGAAGTTCTTGCAAGTAAACCCTCGCTGGTTTGGCTCCGTGGCTAGAATATCTGCCTGCGGACGGAAGGGTGCAGGGTTCAGTTCCAGTCAGGGGCACATGTGCTCAGGTTGTGGGCTGGATCCCCAGTGAGGGGCGTGCAGGAGGCAGCAGATCAGTGATTGTCTCTCCTCATTGATGTTTCTATCTCTCCTTTTCCCTTCCTCTCTGAAATCAATTTACATATGTGTGTGTGTGTGTGTGTGTGTGTGTGTGTGTGTATACACACATACATACAGTGATACCTCAAGATACGAGTTTAATTCCTTCCGTAACCTTGAGGTGTGGGAAACTATGAGACACTCAAGTCGCGGTAAGCTGGTGGGTCGTGTGCAGCCAGCCGATCCTCGCGATGACTCGTATCTCAACTGTTGCTCGTATTTCAAAGCAAAAATCGCTCGCTCGACGGCTTGTATCTCAAAAATCTCGTATGTTAGGGCACTCGTATCTCAAGGTACCGCTGTATTATAATCATACAGCGCAGGAGCTATCAGGGAGCCAGGGCAGAAGGAGAAAGGATGGGACAAAGTATATTGACATAAAGGAACAAACCAGAGAAATACCCTTCACTTATAGAGACCAGGGCCGGGCCTCTTTATAGAAACCTCCTCAGCAGAAGAACAAAGTCATGGAATAGGTATGTAGGAGGGGTTTTTGCATATAGATTCTCTTCCTAATGCTCTGCTTGAGCCAGGCCGATCTGCTCTGTTCCCTCCGGCCTTCCCCTTAAACCCTTGGTCCTGTCAGGGATGAGATGCTGGCGGACAGAGGGTCCTACGCTGTCCTCCATCAGTGCCAGCCCCGGGACGTGGCTTGGAGGGGGGAGGGCAGTTCTAATCGCCCTAATCGCCTTCTGTGAACTGCTTACAGCGTTACAGCTTTCTCCTTCCCCAACGCCACAACCATCAAGCCAGATTCCGAGCCGATCAAGATTTTCCCTGAGAGAAATACTCCCCATGGCAACATCCCAGCGACCCGCACACCCCCGGGATCGGACTGTCCTGCAGAACAAAGGAACCTGCGCCGGGTCCTCCGGTAAAGGAAAACACACCCAACGGAGGAAAGAGCAGATCTGCCCGGCAGATAGACTTTAAAACGCTGTGTTTGGAAAGAATAAACCTGCGACGAGAATAAACATTTCACGGCAAGGTGGATCCCCGTTTCACAAGGATCTCTGGCATCCCCTCCGGGTTCCCAACACTTAAAAGCCAAATGGGAAGCGTCTGTTTTTCCCGCTGAAACTTCCCACCTGCGCGCCGATAGCCTTTCCAAACATTGGCCCCGGTTTGATCTCTCCCAGCCGCCTGCCTGCCTGCCTGCCTGCCGTCTGCGAACGCTCCGGGGCAGACCGTGAACTCGGCCCCTCCACACATCCTCCACTTGAACTTTGAGAAAGACATTCTTAGGTTCCACCATGTTACTCGTCAGTGTGTTTTGGGAAGTTTCAATAGGGAGATCCAAAGTCACACACTCAGCTCGCCAGCTTTTGTCCCAGATACGTGTAATACTTCATACAGGAACCCTTTCTCTGATCATGGAAATGGACCTCCACAGACACACCTCCACACACGTTGCTCAGAGACCAGGACTGTCTTCCTTTTTGTCTCTGTAGATCTGCTCCGTTCCCAGTATCTGTCACTGACAATGTTCAAGCGGTCACTCTTGGTTCACTCTCTGACTCAATACCCAGGCACGTCTTGTGCTCTCGGGCACTTCAGGACAATGTTATACTAGCAAACATGCATATCTGTTGCTAAGGGACGGCCCTGCTTGAAGTCTGACATCTATTAACTTAGTGGATCTCAAAGCGTGGTCTCTAAATTAGCAGCAGCAGCCCCTGGACGGGAAATGCAAATTGCTGAGCTGTATACCCTAGATTCCCTGAATCAAGAACCCTGGGGATGGAAGCCCACAATCTGTGCTTTCATACGCCTTCCGGGTGATTCTGACACACTGCAAACCCCTGGTGGAGAGGAGGAAACTGAACTACAGAGGTTGAGTCGCCTAAGGTCATGCAGTTAGGGAGAGCTAATGTGCAAGAAGTACAGACTGGCAGTTAGAAAGAGTCACGGGAGGTAAAGCATAAGGAGTATAGCCAATAATCTATAATAATAAAAGCATGATACGCAAATTGACCGAGAGGCCAAACAGTGGAACAGCCATTGGACAGGCAGGTGTGATGCGATTGGTCGGGGACTGTGCCGTCACCCCATGATCACCCTGCAGAGGGAGGCCCAGGCCACCAGCCAGCAGGGAAATCAATTGGGGGCGGGGAGGGCGGCTCCACCATCACCCCAAAGAGGGATGCCCAGGCCACCAAACAGCAGGCTGTGGCGAGTGTAGAGAGGCTGTCTCTTTGGGGTGATTGATCTTGGGGCTCCTGGATTATAAGAGGGCACAGGCTGGGCTGAGGACACCCAGCCCTCATAGCCAAGTGCATGAATTTTGTGCACCGGGCCTCTAGTATTATAATAACTATGTGTGGTGTCAAATGAGTACTAGACTTATTGGGATGGTTGCTTCATAAAGTATACAAATGTCTAATCACTTTGTATTACACCTGAATATAATATAATAGTGCATGTCAACTGTAATTTAAAATAAATTTGGAAAAAAACACACACATAAAACCTTAAATCTGTTTCCAGAGTCTGGATTCTTTACCATTATACAATACAGTGGTACCTCGAGATACGAGTTTAATTCGTTCCATAACCTTGAGGCGTGGGAAACTATGAGACGCTCGAGTCGAGGTAAACTGGTGGGTCATGTGCAGCCGCTGATTCACGCGATTACTCCTATCTCAAATGTTGCTCGTATTTCAAAGCAAAAATCGCTCGCTTGATGGCTCGTATCTCAAAAATCTCATATGTTAGGACACTCATATCTCGAGATACCACTGTATATACTTCCATGAAGAATGAAATGGAGGGTAGGATGTGAATGTGGGTAGATGAGGTTTTCACTTCATTCATTGACCAAAAACATACCAAGCTGCCCTATACAAGAAGGAAACAAAATACTGCCGCCTCCTTTCCCAAATCCAGGGTCATGGTGATGAAACCGAGGACTCGCTCCCTGAGAGCAAATTGGGCTCCCCCTGGCCTGCAGCTGCAGACTGCTTTCCCCCGGAAGCAGCTGTTTGGTGAAAGAGAACTTTGCTCACAGCATCACATCCATCACTTTGGCTGATTCGAAACCAATCCATCCCTGAAACCAAAAAACCATTCCATAGACTCTTATATTTCCTGCTACACTCCACTGTCCTTGGTGAGCCTCAGAACTGTCAAGTGAAAATCAGTAAGGGCAGCTCTCAGCTCAGAGGACAGACAGACTGTGGTCCTGTGGCCTGGTGCTCAGTGGGGTCCCTGATGTCAGTTTCCAGTTCCCAGTGGAAAAATAGACATTGAATGACTCCAGCTGGATCTGGGGACCATTTTGAGCTCGCTGCCTGTGTCTAAAAATGGCTTCCATCTAGCCAGCCCTCTCAACGGGGCTGTGAAATAATAATTAATGGCTGTGAAATGCTCGTGAGTTCTCAGAAGCGAGGAGTAAGAGACTGACTTAAAAAAAGGAATCTTGCTCTGATGACTGAGAGAAAGGGCTGAGTTTGGAGGGACAGGATAGAGGAAGGGAACAGAGAGAGGAGGCAGGGTCGGCGGGCGCCACGCCGGTCAGACTACACAGAGTAACAGGCATTTGGGCCACGTCTCGTGTAAGTGGCTCCATTGATTCACAAGGCTCCCCAACAGAGGGATGACGAGAAGCTAAGACAGAAAGGGCCCATTCATTCACGCACAGCCCCAGCTCTCCATCCCCATTGGCTCTCGCTAATGGCTTCAGGCTGATGGGGGCGGAGGAGGGGGATATAGAGGGAAGAAGCGGACGGGAGGAGGAGGTAGAAATGAAAGAAAATGATGACTACAAGATTGTCACTCAGCAACAACGTACAGCTGCACAGGCAACTGCATGCAAGTGTGGCTTCCCTTTTTAGCTCCGAGCTGATGTCCTCAGATTCGGCTATTCTTCTCTTTCACGTCGTCTTCCCCTCCCCTTCTTGCCTTGCCTTTTTCTGGGCCACGCTTCCTCCCCGCTTCCCATTCATCTTTCGTTTTCTCTTCTCAGTATTCCCCACCTCTTTCCTCACACGCACCTTTGCTTTCTGTCCATTTGTGCACATCTTTGCTTTCTTTCCCAGCACCCCCTTTGCTGCCTCTTATGTCTAACAGGTTCTTGATTCATCGGGGTTACTGACTATTCTCTCCCATTCACCTGGAAGGACCCTCCTTCATGCATGCTTTCTCTCAGCTATGTGCTGTCCCTGGTTCCCGCCCTTCTCAAGCCTCTGTCCCTTTGTGAACAGGAGCGACATGCAGAGGAAGAGCCCTAGTCCTTCCTCCATGGCCCCTCCTGCTGGATACTCCAGCCACTGACAGATGTGCAGTACTTGGGGGTTGGGGGGAGAAAGTTCATTCATCCCTTCTGAGAGCACAGAATGTGAGGCAGGCTGGAATGGAGAGTGGCCATGAGACAGAGGACGAGAGAAAAACCGGAGTTATAAATAGGATGAAAGAAGAGGGAAACTATGTAGAGTATTTTTTTTCCCCTCTTTCTTCTGACTCAACACAACTCCAAGGAAACGTGCTGCAGCTGGAGAGATCGCTGTTCCGTCCATGTCTTTCCTCTCCCTTCGCTGTAACCCCACAGTCTCCTTCCAAAGGACACCCATCACCCAGGAGGCCTGGCCTCCATCCCAGGAATAATCACCGCCTCTCCTTCATCTGGACAGTGTAAAGGCAAAGGAGGGGCTGGAAAAGCTCAGGGTTGTTTTTTTTGTTTTTTGGGTTTTTTTTTTTTGCCAGATATTTCCCGCAGAGGAAGCCTAAGACAGAGGGAACTACAGACACCACACTTGCCACTGAGGCACACATATCCCATGGAGGCTACAGTTGATGACAACTGTAGATCATTTGAGGACTGGACATATGCGCCCCCATCTTCCCATCCTACACATCAGCCACTCACCTGAGTGACCCCAGCTTCCTTCTTCTTGCAACCACAGAGAAGACAGGGAAAAGGTTAAATATCTCTTTACTCCGCCACACTGAATGGTAAACTACTTGTGTATTAGTAGAGATAAAGACCCTGGCATGGCTCAGTGGTTGAGCATCGACATATGAACCAAGAGGTCACGGTTCCCTTCCTGGTCAGGGCACATGCCCAGGTTGCAGGCTCAACTCTCAAGAGTAGGGCGTGCAGGAGGCAGCCAATCAATGAATCTCTCTCATCATTGATGTTTCTATCTATCTCTATCTCTCTCCCTTCCTCTCTCAAAGCAACAAAAAAAATTTTTTTAATAGTAGAGATAGCACATAGATATTTGTCTTGTTGTTTATGCTTTAGCTTTCACCAGGAATCCACACACAGGCACAGAGCAAGATGCTAAGCCTTGATGGGCATTGGGAGGAAGGCATGGGAATCGCTTTCCAGTTGCCTGGCACTTCTCCGGGGCAGAATGAAGCCAATCGCTGTGTTTAATATGGGAGACTCAGTGATACCGCTCTAAGTCCTTACTTGTTGAAGCAGCTTTATGCTGGGATGTTCTGAAAACTTTTACCTTGACAAGGAGACATGAAAAGTGATCTTCACTTGGGAATGTATGTACCTCTCAGCAAAGAAAGAGAAAGACCATGTCCTTTGGCTATGAAGACGAAGCATTCTGATCTGGAGGCTGTGGGACAGTATGGGGTGACCTCAGCTATTAATAAGATGAAGTTTGTAGCAAGCAGGAGCTCCATCCTGAACTGAGAGTCTGAAGACCAGATAACTTTCATCTCCATGGAATTAGTAGACAGAAAACTTAAATCTACTGGTATTTAATAGGATTCAAGATTTATACTGATACTAGAGGCCTGGTGCACGGATTCCTGCACCAGTGAGGTCCCTCGGCCCAGCCTGCAGGGATCAGGCCAAAACCCAACATCCCCCGAGGGGTCCCAGAGTGTGAGAGGGAGCTCTGCAAAGTTGATGTCACTCAGCAGCTCTTACCTTGAGCATCTGCCCCTGGTGGTCAGTGTGCATCATAGCTACTGGTTGGTCAGCCGGTCACTTAGGCTTTTATATATAGAGATAAAAACCACCATTTGTATCTTCTTTTCATACAAATAAACTCTCTTTTGTTTAGAATTTCAAAGGATCACTATTTTCATCTCTCAAAAATGTGAAGTCCTTAAATGTAAACAGGTGCAATGCTCTCCCGTCTCCTCTCCAAATGGGTAGGCAGCTGCGGGGTTCGTATTTATGCTGGAGGACTGAGATACCAAGCAGAGAGCGACAGCAACATGCCTCCCACCCAGGGTGATGCCAAGCAGTGCCTCAAAGATCAATGCCCACTGAGTGGAGAAAACATGGGACAGGGACATTGGTTCCATTCCACCCTGGAGAAGAGCCATAACTGCAAAGCAAACTCCCATGCCTTCCTTCCAGCCCCCACCAGGGTTTATAACATCTTGCTCTGTGCCTGTGTATGAATTCCTGGTGAGAGCTAAAGCATAAACAAACAGTTCTTCTATATTTCCACTGCTATACCAGTAGTTTGCCATACCACATAAAACAAACAAACAAACAAAAATTGCATTTTAGTTAATTTCCAGTGGCTTTCACTCTATAAAATTCCTCAGAATTACCTTTTCAACAAGTAAGAGAGTAATGACATTTCTTCGCGAGGAATTTATCCCGGGAATAAAACACAGGTTTTCACTGGCTTTTGGGGTATCTGGATATATGATCAAAACCTGCTTTCATGAAACACTGAATTTTGTTTCTGAATCAATTATTTCAGGACCCCCAAATTCAAGTTATACATTTGGCATTTAAAATGAACTCCCAACCCCCTCTTCCCCCAAAGGTAGCAGGTAAACAGAGGCTAATGGACTTTGTGAGAAACGCGGGGAGTTCTGCAAAATAGAATTGGGGTGAGGACTTTGAGCTTTTCTCCACCCAAGTTCCCAGGAGGAGTGCGCCTCCTGTACACCAGGGGGCAGCAGAGTGACCAGCCAGCCTGGAGAGCCTGGAGTGCTAGGGGGAGAGGCGCTTCTGGGAAGAAGCTGGGCAGAGAGGGACAGCAGGTGGAGGAAGTAGCCAGATGCCGCCGGTGGGCATGCGCAGGAAGGTGGGGAATCATGGAAAGAGAAGGCAAGTGGAAGAAACTATGCTCAGTAAGAGGCTGTGTAACCAGTTCATACTCTGTGACTACAACACTCCTAAGCCCTTTGTCAACAGCCAGGCTCAAAGGAGTAGGTTGCAGGAAACGCACAGGAGGCTGAGTTATTCACAAAATGAAGACCTACACCCGCCTCTCCTCACTCGGGTCTGTTCCTAGAGGGTAGCTTTCCTGTCTTTGGAGAACAAAGTAACTCAGATTGTTATTACACTTGATCTCAGCCAAAAGGCCGAGAAGCGATAGGAGCTCAGACTGTTGAGAAGACCTGGGGCTTTTCCATCAACAATAACATCCACACTCAGGTGAGACCCAGCAGCTGCTGTTTCAGAGAGCACAGCCCCTCATCCAGTGTCCATCGTCCTTCAAGGCTGTGCTCACTCTCAGCCGTCGTGTAGGTTCCTACCTGAGCCACAGTGTTCGAGACCCGTGGGAACTTCCTGAGTGGCCATCTCCTCCCAAAAGGAATAGCAAGTTCTCTGCGGGTGGTGATTGGACTGGAAGCCACAGGCCATCTGAGAATCTTCGTAAGTGTTGATAGCTCCCTGCCTCTGTAACCAAGGGAAGGAAAAAGGACATATATTAAGGAGGAAAGCCTCTATAGTGTACCCTGAATGGAAAATTATTTCATAGCATCCAAGCACGTGCAAGTAGGAATTATTCATAGAGGCTAGTAGCATAGAACCAGTTTTTGATCACACCCCTCCCCCATAGCACAACCAAAAAAAAAAAGTCACAGAAAATAGGAAGTGTTTCTGACTTAGACTATGTGTTTATTTTCTTTGTGCATTTGTTTTGTTGTTGTTTTTATTGTTGTTAGTCCTCACCTGAGGATGCAACCCCTCTGGTGCTATTTTCATCCTCAACGGTGCTTGCTCACCCACTGTTAGATCCTCAAATTGTTCAGCCTCCTAGGGTCTGTCTTCCCTTCAGCTGCACACAAGGACTATTATGATAGATTCAGTCATCCCCTGTCTACACTCTGGTCTCCATTTTGCAATTGTCCATTCATGTAAACTCAGTGAAACTAACAGGAAAAAAAAATGACTATCAAACTCAAAATATAGAAGGAGGTCTTGTGCACATTCATTCTGACCATATTTTTTATACGATTCATAAAATCCTTCCAACTAGAGCTGGATGAAATGGACTTTGGGGCTCATCATCTGCCCACTGACCTAAGGGTGCTGGAATGTTCTAACACCCTTGGGACTGAATGGAGTTGCCTTGAGTTATTGTGTATCACAGGCTGAAGTCCTTGGCCTTCTGTTTCCAAGAGGAAACCACAGAATAGAAATGAACAATGATCCCTGCCCAGTTTGGCTCAGTGGATAGAGCGTCAGCCTGCACACCAAAGGGCCCTGGGTTCAATTCCCATTGGGGGCACATACCTTGGTTGCAGGCTTCTCCCCTGTCAGGGCCCTGGTCAGGGCACCTGCAGGAGACAACCAATCAATGTGTTTCTCTCACATCGATGTTTCTATCTTTCCCTCTCTCTTCCACTCTCTCTAAAAGATCAATGGAAAAATATCTTCAGGTGAGTATTAAAACAAACAAACAAATGAAGCAATGATAATTCTGCTGGTTCTTTGTATTCGAGACCAAGTGATGTAGGGAAATCATCAATAAGGACACCTTATTGAACACATTTCCTTAATTCTGTCTTAAAACTATTTTTGCTGACATGGTCTTTTAATATTATAAGTTCCTAAAACAACAACATTAAGGTTTTCTATTCAATCCCTAAGAAACTATGAGTAGTTAGAATCCAACAGTAATTTGCAACAGATCAATTTGAAACACTTTTTCTAGACTAGCTGAGTGCTCTTGATATCTACCTATTCCTGTCTTCTTATATTTCTCTGAAGTCTTTCTCAAAACTCAGTGCCAAGAATCAGGGTTCTAGGAAAGGGTCTTGAAGGAGGACATTTTTATTCCGTGGCATAAAAGGAAACTCTAAGATGCCTCCCTGTGTCCTGTGAACACAGTGTGTGGATGATTTGCATTAACCAGGTCTTTGGGAGATGGTCATAGGCCATACAAGTAGGGTCCAGGTAGATAGATGGTGGGGAGTTAGTTTGTCACAGGCCCTGCAAGGGTAGTGGGAACATGAGGGGCACTTGAATTCGGGGTTAAAACTTCAGGCTGCCCCTGCTAAGGAAAGGCCTCTGGAGGCAAGGTGTGGGGTGCAGGAGAGAGATGGGAGGCAGGAGGTGTTGGAGGGTGAGGTGCAGATCTGGGCAACGACCATGCGGCTGTGTGGTGAGTCAACTGAAGACTTTGCTAAATGCCACATGCAGCACCAGCCCGCGTTCATGTGGTTGGCTTTGTTTGTAGAGTCTGTCCTGCCTCCACACCAGACTCACACACTGCCAGGGAGAGCTCACTTATTATTTGTATTATTTTATCAACGGAGCTCTGTTTTTAAGACGCATTTTGTTTTTCCATGTGGGTCCAGAGAAACCTGTTGTCTTGAGAATAGGTTTTTGAGGAGACAATGCACCCAGCCTGCCACGCACCGCAAGCATCTTTGCTGGCAGATGCCCCTGGAGCACCATGACCCTTGTCACCCAGACACCTGCCAGTGCAGTAGACCTTTCACACACTGACCTAATGCCTATTTCATAGCGTCTGAAAGGGACGTTTTTACTCAGGAGAGCCACAGAACCAGTACCAAGTCATTCTGAAACCGCGGCAGCTGAGGAGAAAGAAGCAGGTTGTCAGTGGGTCAGAAATCTGGCAGCACAGCCCCTGCCTCACTGCTTTAGAGAGGCACCTGCCCTTCCTGGCTGCAACCGGACATGACTCCAGGTGATGCAAGCTACACCCCAGGTTCTGCCACAGTCTTTTAAATTTTAGAATAAAAATTACTCAACCTTGCCCAGCCACCATGGCTCGGTGTACACACACACACACACACACACACACACACACACACACACATTCTAGAGGCCCAGTGCACAAAATTCATGCAAGGGTAGGGTCTCTAGTGGCTGCCATCTATAGGTTGAGGACTTGTTTCATTCCACACCACCTCCTGTGGTCAGTGCACATCATAGCAAGTGGTTGAGCTTCCAACTGAGGGTACAATTAGCATATTAGGCTTTTATGTATATAGTATACACATACATACATAAATGTATATGTATCTATAGATATATATGATATATATATAATATACATACATATATATGGAGAGCTAGTGGGTGATTCATATATATATTACTGGTTTCAGAGTGGAAAGGAGAGAGAGATAGAAACATCAATGATGAGAAAGAATTGTTGATTGGCTGCCTCCTGCAGGCCCCTCACCAGGGATTGAACCCACAACCCAGGCATATGCTCTGACCTGGAATCTAACTGTGACATCCTGGTTCATAGGTCAACACTCAACTACTGAGCAACACCAGCCAGGCTCTCTGCCACAGTCTTAAGCATACAGTCTGATGGGTCCTCCTGCAGGTGATTACTGAAAGAAACTAATGCACATCCCACACCTGCTCTATGTCAACAGGCTCAGCATTGTGCAGAGACAGTTGCATTTCATCCTCATCACAGTAGTGCAAGATTCGCATTTTATCTGCATTTCATAGAAGAGCAAACTGAGGCTGTAAGAGGGCAAGCAAATTTCCAAAGGCCACACGGCGAATGAAATTATGGAGCTAGGAATGTGACCCAAGTCCATGCGATTTCAGGCTCTGTTCTCCTACCTGCAACATGACGTGTGCTGAGGACCGGTGACTGCTGTCCCATGAGACCTAGTGGGTGACTTATGGCAATGGGTATTCACGGAACAAATCCACAGCATGCCAAGTATTGGGTTAGATGCTAAGAATACATTATGAGCAAGAAATGAACTTTATTCTTAGGAGCATCCAGACAATTACACAGGAAATTACAGTGAGGGGATGTGACAGGTTTCAGAGCTGATGTGAAGGGGGAGGGGGGCAGCAGGAGGGATTTCCTGGAGGAAGCAGACTAAAGTACTAATTGAAAGGTGCTGTAATTTTTTTAAAACAACTTTTATTGATTTCAGAGAGGAAGGGAAAGGGAGAGAGAGATAGAAACATCAATAATCATGAAGAATCATCTATCGGCTGCCTCCTGCACTCCCCGCATTGGAGATCGAGCCTACAACCTGGGCATGAGCCCTGACTGGGAATCGAACTGTGACCTCTTGGTTCATAGGTCAATGGTCATAGGTCAATGCTCAACCTCGGAGCCACGCCGGCCAGGCAAGGTTGAGTAATATTTAGCCTAAAACACTTGGTGCAAGGCCTGGAGAGTAAAAGAAGGCGATGACACATCTATCAGTACAATTACGAAAGGAAGAATAAGAAGGATTTAGGCAGGAGAGATAGAGGTAAGGACTGCGGTGCAGAGTTTGGAGGTGACAAGCACAAGAGAAGTGTGAGCTGGGGCAGTGAGGATGCTCAGCATTCAGGGGACCAGGGAGGGTTACAGAGGGGCCACAGGGGAGTCACGGGGCTGAGAGCCATGAACTCCAGACAGTTTGGCTCCAGGAGTGAGGCATGGGAGGCTGTGTTAGAGGAAGTGATATGGTGAATCAGTAAGTTCTAGAAAGCCTCACGGACTAGGCAGGAGCGGTAGGTGGGGAGGTTGACGCAGGCACATGTGTCATGCTGCCCCAGGGAGCAAAAAAGAAGCATCAGCACCGCTGATCAGACTTCACTTTTTATTTTTTATGATAATTTGGCACTGATGTGATCTTCTCTCCCAGTTTGTTTCTCTTCAGTCAAACAGCCTTCAAGGCCCAGGTGTTTATCTCTTACCTCCATCTTTACTCTTCTTCTGCACAGGGCAGGACAAAAGTAGGGTAACAGTTGTCTACATGGGAAATAACACAATCCTATATAATAAAAGGGTAATGTGCACATTGACCGAACAGCGGAGCAACCAGAAGGCCCGCTGCCTGACCCTTGCCCTACACAGCCCTGCCCCTGAGCTGGCCGCTGGCCCCTGATCAGGCCAGGGCTGGCCAGCAAACTGCCTGTGCCCCTTGACCCCGCCAGCCCTGCCCCTAATGGTCCCCATCGGGTAAGCAAGCTGGACCCCACCAGTGCATAAATTCGTGCACTGGGCCTCTAGTAAATTAATAAATAACACTGAGAGAATAATTCTCTGTTTCACATACTTACAACTGTGAACCCACGTTTGTCCCACCCTTCACATGTCAGTGCACAAACTGCGTGAGAGTAAATCTATATTTTATTTTCTTTTTCTAAAATATATATATTTTTATTGATTTCAGAGAGGAGGGAAGAGGGAGAGAGATACAGAGAGAAACATCAATGATGAGAGAGATCATTGATCGGCTGCCTCCTGCACGCCCCACACTGGGGATCGAGCCTGCCACCCAGGCATGTGCCCTGACCTGGAATCGAACCCTGACCTCCTGATTCATAGGTCGACACTCAACCACTGAGCCACGCCGGCCGGGCCAAATCTGTCTTTTCTTGATCCACCACAGAATCCTAGCTTTTAGCCCTCCTGCAGAGCCGTAAACATCTGAGACACAATAAATATTTACAGAAGCTGCTGCTTTAAAAAAAAAAATTTTTTTTAAGTACACCCAGAGGCAAAGCAGAGTTAACCCTGGATGACTGGGCTGAGGGCACAGCTTAGTTCGTCAAAGGATGTCACAGGTATTCACGGGCTCCAGCAGGAAGACAAACACCCCTGGACATGGGGAGCCTGGGTTCGAGTCCTGCTCTGTCTCCGAGGAACTGGGTAACCTCCAGGCGGGCTCTTAACCTCTCTAAGTTTCTGCTTCCTGAGGAGATTGGCCCCAACCATCTCCAAATTCCTTCCCGGACTCCAAGCCTCCTTTCTGCTGATGCATCCACATTCTTTCTCCTGACCTTGTGACTAGCGACCTCCACTCCATAAAGAACCACCCTGGCTGGAGAAGCCTTTAGTCAAAAGTTGTCATCATCATCATTTGGATTCGTGGCCTGCAGTGCCCGCTTAACATGCACGCAAGCAGTAGCCAGTTTGGTTCAGTGGAAAGAGCGTCAACCTGTGGGCTGAAGGATTGCAGGTTCGATTCCGGTCGAGGGCATATGCCTGGGTTGCAGGTTCGGTCCCCAGTGTGGGGCATCCTGTAGGCAGCCAATCAGTGATACTCTCTCATCATTGATGCTTCCATCTCTCTCTTCTTCTCTCTTCCTCTCTGAAATCAATACAAATATATTTTTTTAAAAAAATGCATGCAAGCCTTCATTGTGTTTGTCTTCCTTCTTCCCTAAAGCCATTCTCAAACACTATTTTTTAAAATACATTTTTATTGATCTCAGAGAGGAAGGGAGAGGGAGAGATAGAAACATCACTGATGAGAGAGAATCATTGATCGGCTGCCTCCTGTCTGTCCCCCACTGAGGACTGAGCCCACAGCTCAGGCACGTGCCTTGACCAGGAATCAAACTGTGACCTCCATGTTCATAGACTGACGCTCAACTGTTGATGCACACCAGCCAGGCCTCTAACACTGTGGTGACCCCTCTTTCCCTACTTTTCAGTCGACAACAGTGAAACTTGGGACGTTCCTGGCTACTGAACAGCGGCGGGAGCTTTCTCATAGTAGCTGCTCAATAAAAGTTTAGGCACCGAGTGGACAATTTCTCAGCTTAAGACTTTCACTCCTTGAACCCCGACTCCTTGCATGCACTCGCCCCTCCACAATGGGCTGAACAACTTGTCCTCGGAAGATGCTGGACAAGCCTCGCCTCCTTCCAGATTGTCCAACGTGTCACAAAGCAGCTCCGTCTGAGGGCAATGCTAAGGAGACGTCTAAGGCCGAGCGTCTTTGTCCTCGGAAGGACCCTGGGCACGTCTGCTTCCGGAGGGCACGTTTGTCCTGCTGCCTTGAGCCGCAGAAGGGAAGGAGGCCAAACAGAAATGCTCCTTGACTTAGTGCTCCCAGCAGGGAGGGGGCTGAGGGGAGGGAAGGGGGAGGGTGGTGCAGCCACCAAGAGGCAGGAACAGACAAAATAGGAAACTCTCAAAGGGCAGTTTAATTTTAGCCTCAAGGCCAGGAAATTCTTTGGAAAACAATAAGAGTGATGGGCCCGGGCCTTGGTGAAAGGGCAGGCCTGACATAGGCAGCTTTCTGAGAGAGAAAACAGCCCAAGCGCAGAGAGAGGGGCAGAGAGAGGGCCGAGGGGACCCTTCAGCGGAAGGCTGTGCGTGGCTCCTGCGGGACCCGCAGTGACGCTGACCCTGGCGGCACAGCCAGGCCTGCTGGCGTGAGCCCATCAGCCTGAGACCATCGCCCCTCCGCTCCTCACAGGGGCAGGGGAATGGGCGGATGGCGGGAGCTGGGCAGTACCAAGGGCTCTGAACCGCAGACCAACCCACGTGCCAGGGCTTGATGCTTCTCTGCTGAGAGATCTCGGACGAGACGGTGTCATTTGTCAGCTTCTGCTCACTGATCATGGAGCAGCCAGACTCCCGGGCCTCCAGGCTGACAGCCAGGCAGATGGGAGGGGAGGCTGACATTGAGCCTCATGTGGGACATTAGGGGGAGATCACCCCCTGGCTGAATGCTGGGGCAGTAATTCCCAAATGGAGCTCTGTTTTGTTTTTGTTTTTTTCTAAATCGGAGAACAAAATCGCCATAAATAAAGCACATAGATGTGTGGATGAGAGTCTGTTCTGTGTTCTTCTAATCACCACGCATGCACAGCTCCATTCAGAAGCAGTCCGCAGTGAGTCCTGTCCTATCCCCGGAGTCAGGGGGTCGGGATCCTCCTTCACCTCTCGCCCTCTTGGTAAACTCAGGCAACTTATTTACCCGATTAGACCTTAACTTCCGGATGTTGAGAGATGGTCTGCAGGTTGCAGTCTGGCTTTGAAAGTCTCTAGATCAGCGGTTCTCAACCTGTGGGTCTCGACCCCTTTGAGGGTCCATGGACCCCATCACAGGGGTCGCCTAAGACCATCAGAAAACACAGATATTTACATTACAATTCACAACAGTAGCAAAATTACTGTTAGGAAGTAGCAACGAAAATAATGTTATGGTTGGGGGTCACTACAACATGAGGAACTGTATTAAAGGGTCCTGGCATTAGGAAGGTTGAGAACCACTGCTCTAGATGGTGCCAACTGCACCCAATTCCTTAGCCAAGCCCCGCTGTCTAAGAGGCTGGAAAAATACACACGGTCACTCTTGTTTCCTTCCAATTTTCTACCCCTAAGAGCTGTGGCCATCAGTCACTTCCTGAAACATGATGTCGCAGCCATCTCTCCAGGAGTAAAGTCATCACCATCCCAAGCAATAAGAAAAGAATTTCTCCCAAACCGGTTTGGCTCCGTGGATAGAGCATCAGTCTGTGGACTGAAAGGTCCCAGGTTCGATTCCGGTCAAGGGTATGTACCTTGGTGGGGGGCACATTCCCAGTAGGGGGCGTGCAAGAGGCAGCTGATCCATGTTCCTCTGTTTCTCTCTCATCGATGTTTCTAACTCTCTATCCCTCTCTCTTCCTCTCTGTAAAAAATCAATAAAATATATATTTTTTTAAAAAGAAAAGAATTTCTTTTTTGCTTTCCATTCACATTCAAGTTTCTTTCTGTGCATCCCTGCTTCTCTCACCTGGAATCCCCTTGCTCCTCGGGATTCCCGGGGAGGCGGGGAGGGCATCTGGGTTCAGCTTCACAGTGACCCACACCAGCAGGTCCCAGCGGTGCAGGGACAGCACAGACTCCACTGAGCACCTGGAATCCAAAGGCTCCCATCCTGAGGCGGGCGGGGTTCAGGTGAAGAGTGTGGGAGCAGCCCTGGGTAAGCAGGGCCTTGCTTCCCCACCTACAGTGCGGGGGGGGGGGGCTCTCTTTTCTCCAGCTCCTCACCGACACGTGTCGTTCGTGGAGTTACTGATGAGAGGTGCTGACAGGTGTGAGGTGCTAGCTCGCTGCGGTTTGAATTTGCATTTCTCTGGTGATGAGTGACCTGGAGCATCTTTTCATATGTCTCCTGGCCATCTGTCTGTCCTCTGTCGAGAAGCGTCTATTCAGGTCGTCCTCCCATCTTCTTTTAATTGTTTTGTTTGGCGCCGGCGGAAGGGGTATTTTGATTGGTGCTGAGTTACCTAAGTTTCCTATAAATTGTGGGTATTGATTCACCCCTTACGAGCTGTATCACTGGTGAGTACGTTCTCCCATTCGGTAGGTTGTCTTTTAATTTTGTCGCTGGTCCCCCTTGCTGTGCAAAAGCAGCCACTGTGGAAAGCAGTATGGCGTTATCTCAAAAATTAAAAATGGAACTATCTTGTGACCCAGTGATTCCACTTCTGGGGCTACCTCTAGAAAAACCCAAAACACTGCCTCAAAAGATTATATTCGCCTCTGTGTTTATGGCAGCGTTGCTGACAATAACCAAGATTTGGAAGCAGCCTGTGGCCTATCAGTGGATGAGCGGATGCAAAAGCTGTGCCACGCACCCTGGCTGGTGCGGCTCCGTTGGCTGGGCATCAAAACGTGCACCAAAAGGTTGCTGGTTTGGTTCCCAGTCAGGGCACGCCCCTTGTAGGGAGCATGCAAGAGGCAGCTGATGGATGTTCCACTCTCACATTGATGTTTCTCTCTCTCTCTCTCTCTCTCTCTCTCTCTCTCTCAAAAATCAATAAAAATACGTTTTTAAAGGCCGTGGCACATTTATACAATGGAATACTACTCAGCCGTAAAAAAGGAAGGAAATCTTACCCTTTGCCACAACATGGATGAACCTGGAGAGCAGTATGCGAAGTAAAACAAGCCAGGCAGAGAAAGACAAGTACCATACGGTTTCACTGATTTGCCGAATCCAATGAACAAAATAAATTAACTAGCGAAATAGAGACAGACGCAGGTACAGAGGACAGACAGACAGCTGTTTGCTGCCAGAAGAGAAGGGGTTTCAGGGCTGGGTGAAAAAGGTAAAGGGTTAAGAAAAAAATAATCTCATAGACACAGACCACAGCGTGATGCTGACCAGAGGGAAATGGGGGCGGGGGAGGTGGAAGAGGGTAAAGGGGAAATAAATGGTGATGGAAGGAGGTTTGACTTGGGGTGGGGATCACACAATACAACATACAGAGGGCGTGTTATAGGATTGTACACCTGGAACCTGTATAATTTTATGAACCAATGTCACCCCCATAAATTCAGTAGAGATAAATAAAGAAAGGCGTTACCTCCCAAGGAGGCCCAATTAAACAGCAATTACTCAAGATAAGAGAACGAGCGCTGTTGACACCACGGGGCTTAAACCACCAGCTGATTACGAGAGAACTTTGATCTGGCGGCAAGAGGGCTGTTTCTCGTGCAGGGCAGCGATGAAGCAAGGAGATTGCTCAACAAGAATGTCTCCATCACCCCCCCACCCCCCTGTGCCCCATCTCGTCCTGGCAACACCCTTGTATGGACAACAAATCCCCACTCCTGCCTCCATGTGTCCACCTAACACCATCACCAAGTCCAGAGAGAGACGGAGAAGAGACCGTGAACCTGAGGAAAGGGAAGTAGCTGCAGTCACTTTGGGGACAGGCGCTGGACCAGCATCCTCTCACCCAGCCAGCACCATGGCCTCCCATCGGTCTGTTTCACAGATGAAGACACTGAGGCTCAAAGAAGTTAAGGCCTTTGTCCAAGGTCACATGGCTAGGAGCAACAGACCAGGTCTTTCTGACTCCAAAGCCCACGTGGTTTCCATGGTAACCGGTCAGGCTACAGCCCGGCCCAGGAGGCCCGGGACTGAAGGCATCGGTGTCTAATGCCTGAAGCAAGAGGGGCAGGGGGAAGGCCAGGCTCTTTCTGCCTCACCAGAGTCAGAAGGTGGAAATAGAGTTATCCATCCATCCACCCACCCATCCATCCATCCATCCATCCATCCATCCATCCATCCATCCATCCAGGCATGCATGATGGAAGGAAGAAAGACAATGTACAAGAGAGCATGTGCTCAAGCCAGAGGATGACTGGCAAGATCCACAGTCAATCCCAGAAGCCTCTGCGCAGGGAGCGGTGCCTGAGGCAGGTGTTTGGAGCTCACCTCTGCAGTGTATTGAGCTCAGCCCCAGTCCAGGCTACTCTCCTGAGCCGTCACCACATGATGGACTCAGACGGCCGTGGAACAGCACAGGGAGGACGAAGGCCAACGCCTGAACCTGCCAATGGCTGTCAGACCTCCTTTTGCCCCCTCCAGGCTGGCATCCAGCATGGACTTGGGCATATTTCCATCCCCTATGTATCCTGTGATCACATGTCTGTAATAGCCCTGATTTCACCTCATGTTACTCTAAACTTTCAATTAAGTGTCTCATAAGTGTGATCCCATTTAGTGAACGTGGACATCTTTCATATAATAAATTCACACATCAAAAAAGTTCTTTGTGGGGCAGTTTCTGAAACCCTTGCTTTCATTAAAAACAAACAAACAAACAAAAACCAGTCACCATATGAAAAGCATTTGATCCAGAAAGAATGGCAAGTTTTCAATGCAATCACCCCACCTCAAAGTACAAGGGTGCTTCCTCCACCTCAGTGGTTCTCAACCTTCCTAAGGCCGCAACCCTTGCATACAGTTCCTCATGGGGTGGTGACCCCCAACCATGAAATTTTGCTACTGTTATGCATCGTGATGTAAATATCTGCATTTTCCGATGGTCTTAGGCGACCCCTGTGAAAAGGTCGTTCAACTCCCAAAGGGTCAAGACCCACAGGTTGAAAACCGCTGCTCTACCCAGTGCAAGCATGTCAAACTCACAGCCCACGGGCTACAACAAATATTTTTGTGGCTCGGCCAATACAACAATATGTAAGAAACATTTTAATAAAAATGTTGTATCTTAATTTGTACAATATCCTGGCATACATAATTATCAATAACGAACTACAATGTTCACTAATGACTGATGACTATCATCGTGTTGCATGTATTTCCCTTCCGCATATTCCGTGCAAGCACACCGTTTCTCTCCACTAATACCAGCAGCGAACATTTTAGCAGCCGATGGCTATGGCATGAGTCTCAGCCTGTCTTGTGTGGTGTGACAACAGGAAATATTTGGCTTTCGGAGGACAAGAAAAATAGGTTTATTTGCGTTATTGCTTATTATTTTGGGCAGTTATTCAGTGTCTGGTAAGTTACTGTTCAAGAAAAAAAATAATTTTTATTAAAATGTTCTATTATTTTATGTTCAGGATTGCTCATTTATTTCAGCCTTTTGCAGTTAGCATGTCTCTATAGAAATAAACCTACATTTTTATGAAAATTGAAACTTTTGCTTTTTCTTGGCCACAGAAACTTAAACCTTGTTCATTTGGCCCATGTTAACCTTTGAGTTTGACACGCTTTTCCCAGCGTCTCATCCTGGGAAATTCTAGCATTTTGGAAAATGCATTTTACCTCTCGGTCAGCCATTCCACCCCAGCACGTTGCTGCATCCCTGAGGGCCCACGCCCTGGGGAGGTGAGTGGGCTGAACATTCAAGGTGCTTCCTAAGATCCCCGTGGCCCCTGGGGTCATTGATCCCCGGGGACCGCCCCCACATGTCCTCTTCGCTGGTGAAGTCACCAAGGACTGGGACATGTTTGCTCCAAACCAGGAGTGGCCCGTCCCTCCCGTTCCTGTCCTCCCCCAGTTCTGCTGGCTCAGGGGCGAGGAGGAGAGGATGACGCATGGGAGGACCAGGGACCAGCTCGGCCAGGGACTTCCAGGGCTCCCCGCAGCCTTGCTGGGGTAGCACAACAGGAAGGCGCGCTTCCTCCCCTGGAGGAAAGGGTCCCTGACCCACAGCCCATATATGTCCCTGGCCGTGTCACCCCCTCCCACACACTGGCCAGACGACTTCCAAAAGTGCTGTTTCCCTACCTCCCCAGCTGTGACATCACGTCATGCATTGTGGTCTCCTGAAGGCCGGACCTTACGAGGGGGAAAACGTGTCCTGGTTTTGACAAGCTGACCCTGAGGCGGATGATGCAAAGTCTATGCGAAATGGCGACATTAGTTTCCCACCTGTTGCCAAGACTATGTTAAGCATATTTCTGGTACGGCTCAGGAACACACAATGCTAATGCTACCTCTAACTGACAAATAAAGAATCCAAGATTGAGTCCTCTTCAAAGACAAGAAAATATTCTTGCACTGATTTAGAAGACTGTTTCTTGAGCAACTAATGGAGTGTGCTAAGCAAAACCCCTCATAAAATGAAGATATTCTCAAGATTAGTTTCTTTGTTTTTAAGATTTCTCTCTCTAAAGCAATAATTTAACGCTAGCCAGTTAGGCTCAGTGGACAGAGAATCAGCTTGTGGAATGAAAGGTCCCGGGTTTGATTCCCAAGGTCAAGGACACCTAACTCAGTTGCAGGATCCTTCCTGGCCCGGGCCCTGGTCAGGGCTCCTGCAAGAGGCAACCAATCAATGTATTTCTCTCACATGGATGTTTCTCTCTGTTTTTCCCTCTCTTCCACTCTCTCTCTAAAAATCAATGGGAAAATATACACAGATGAGGACAATAAATAAATAAGTAAATAAGGCAATAATTTACAAGGTAACAAAGACCTACTTTGACCAATCTGTACACACGGCATCATCATCCTGCTTTCAGAGTTGGTCTATGGATGCTCCAGGCCAGGGTTTCTCAACCTGCCCACTATGACATTCGGGGATGGACAATTCTTTGTGGTGGGGACTGTACTGTGAACAGTGGTACCTCAAGATACGAGTGCCCTAACATACGAGATTTTTGAGATACGAGCTGTTGAGCGAGCGATTTTTGCTTTGAAATACGAGCAACATTTGAGATAGCAGTAATCTCGAAGATCAGCTGGCTGCACACGACCCACCAGTTTACCTCGACTCGAGCATCTCATAGTTTCCCACGCCTCAAGGTTACAGAATGAATTAAACTCGTATCTCGAGGTACCACTGTATTGTAGGATATCTAGCTGCTTCCCTGGCCTCTACCTTCTAGACACCAGAAGCATCTTCATGGCCCAAGTTTTGACAACCAAAAATATCACCAAATACCGTACTGGTAGAGAATGACACAGCTAAAGATCCACTGCCCCATGGTTTTCCTTTTACCCTCAAACTCCCCAGACCTGGGACAGAGTTTCTTTCCTTGGTGGCCCAATCTAACTAAATCAGAGACCAGGGCATGGGGCAGAAGGACTTGACTGATTGGACTAAGCATCATGGGTTGGCTCCACCAGAACTGAGAAGATGGTGCCTCAGGCTCCTGTCTGGGGAAGTGAGTGAAGCTCTCTGCCTGTCCACAAAATCTTAGGTTGGGATGGCACGTGTGAAACTTGCCAGTTTCTCTCGCGCCGATGTTACAGGTTTACCTCCTGGAGATCACTTACAGATTCCTCTGGCTGTTGATTATAGTCCAGCCTAACATGGAAGGTCACCCAGAGGAGCTGGTTTATGGAACTTGCCATTGTACTCATAAATGTCACTTTACTGATTCCTTTTCATTTGAGAGAGCGTGTCTAAGGAAGTGAAAGGACTCTGCTGGTTCCTCTCTGTTCTGAAATGTTGCCTAACCGGTGCCAGTGATGGAGAAACTGAGGCCCAGAGAGAAGTTTTGCGGGAAACTTCTGGGCCGACCGGTCACTCGACAGTTCTCTTACCCAACCCTCTGCGTTTGCCCAACAGGGTTGAAATTTGCAGTGAACAAGGTAATGACTTTCATACATGGGTATCGGGGGTGGAGGTAAATGGGTTCTTTGTTTTGAAATGAGTAGAAATCATGACAAATACATTAAAAATATCCGATGTATCCAGTTGGCAGGGAGCGATCTTTAGTTCCAAATACGCACTTTGAGTAGACTGCTTTGTTTTAATCTCTTGTAATTTTCAGATACCTTGTCTAGGATCATTTAATATTACAGCTGCAATTTGTATACCTACAATGCAGTCTCTATTTAAGTGGTTAAATTGAAATAAATCCAAATTCTTGTGGCATAGATTTGTCTTTAGATAAGTCGTTAATCTTGTTTCATTTGATTATGCTACTGGGAAAGAGAACTCACAGAAAGCTGGCTTTTGAAGCCACTTTTCCAAGTCAATGACACATTTTGCCCTGACATCACAAGATTCTTGTTTAGTTTAACACATCTCCGCAATATCATCTTTAAGAAGGATGCAGTGTGCTTTGTGTTGACCTTAGACAATGGCGTCTGTGGAGGAAATGGGAGGAGATGTCCCTTGCCAACTTCTGTAGCCTCTTTTGTGACCTTAACGTACAAGGCTTTTGGCAACTCCTACTGAGCAAAACCAACTGACCCGTGTGTGTGTGTGTGTGTGTGTGTGTGTGTGTGTGCCCTTTAAAACATATTTCTGATGTAAACTGTCGTTGAAACCTTTTCCTTCTTCCAACGTTTTTAGAACAGTGAATATTTACTGTATTTTCTGGCGTATAAGACCACTGGTCATATAAGAATGACCCCCAACTTTTCCAGTTAAAATATAGAGTTTGGGATATACTCGCCCTCCAAGATGACACCCGGCATATAAGATGACCCTGACTTTTGAGAAGATTTTCCTGGGTTAAAAAGTCGTCTTGTATGCCGGAAAATATGGTATATGAAAAGAAGCCTTTTATAAGAAGAAATGTGTAACAGAACAGCCAGAAGAGGTGAGCTCTTTCCTTAAACATAGAGTAGCTTTTGAGTCATTAATGTTTCGTTTCTACAGAAAACAGTTTTCAAACACATCCGATCTTGCATTATGGGGTACCAGTGGGAGCTCATGGTTAACTTAAGGATACCAGTGCTAACCATTGCTCAGAATCTCAGGCAAGACAGTCAGACAGGGGAAGGACAAAGCTCTGGTGGACCCTGGGAAGGGTTAACAACAAACCTGTCGTTCCATTGCCACAGCAAGTACAAACAGTTCAACATTTACGATGGCTGTCTTTGCACCAGACAGACAGAATTTAGAATAACTAGTGAATGGTACATCTGCCAATATTAAAGCTCCATTTAACATTAGAATAGATGAATGAAAATTAGGGTATCTCTCTAAATTTATAAGAAATGTATCCAAACATTTCTGCCGATCAGCAAACAGTCCCTGGGAGTCTCCTTCTCTGAGGGCAAGAAATGCCACAGTGTCCTGGTTTAAAGCTTCTTGACCCATCACAGTCTATAATGTATGACATTTTCCTATAAGCCAATGATCACATTTCATTGCTAGTTTCAAACCCCGTAACTAGAAAGCTTGTGTTATGATTTAGCTTTTACGTGTGAGGTCAAAAGTAACTTTCATTGTGCCAACGACAGGTTGAATGTTCATCAATCAATACATGAAAAATCTTCACCAAATGAGCTGAGCAGTAAAACATCACCTGGCCTTATCCCTTCAGCATGTCTGAATCATATTCTCTGAAACAGTGGTTCTCAACCTTCCTAATGCTGCGACCCTTTAAGACAGCTCCTCATGTGGTGGTGACCCCCAACCATAAAATTATTTCCGTTGCTACTTCATAACTGTAATTTTGCTAGTGTTATGAACTGTAATATAAATATCTGATATGCAGGATGTATTTTCATTGTTACAAATTGAACATAATTAAAGCATAGGGATTAATCACAAAAACAATAGGTAATTATATATTGTGAAATATTTATTTCTAATGACAAATAAATGAAATTTTGTCTTGAATCCTGGTGTAGCATGGATAACAGTCTTCATATGACAACAGTAAACTACATTGCTACATTTTGCTACACCGAGGAGCGGTGTGTTGGTTCCTATGACCATGGGAAATAGGTGTTTTCCAATAGTCTTAGGTGACCCCTGTGAAAGGGTCATTCGACCCCCAAGGGGTCGCGACCCACAGGTTGAGAACCGCTGCTCTGAACCATAAACACTAAAACCTTTTTCTCAGCCAACCCATCAGTCTTGGGTTTTCACTTTATATGCAGATACAAAAGGCATAACTTCCCAATCCAGCTCTTCCAAAAAGTTCCAAGCGGAATCTACCTTTGGAGTTGGAGCCCTAGCTCCTCAGGGTGCAGAAGGCAAGGGGAGGAGGGAGAGAGGCTGGGGAGGGCAGAGGAGGGCCTGGCAGAGACCCCACTTACCGCCACCGCCGGACGCGCTGCTAGGTAAGGAGCAGGACCACTCACTGCGGCATTCACAAAGTAGCTCATCTTGCTTTCAGCACCTGTGCGGGAGAAAGGGTTCACTGAGTCGCTGGAAACCACCAGATGATTCCAATCTTAGAGCTGGAGTCTCCTTAGGGACCGTCCAGGTCACCTCTTTGTGTCAGAGGCTAAAAACTCAGGAAGAGGAAGTGACCAACCCCCAGCAACCAGAGAACAGGACAGACCCCAAGAGACCCCGTGCCCTGACTGGCACAATAGCACAGACAGCGCCTGAGGGATGCAGAAAGCAAGCAGTGAGAGAGCGTAAGTCACACCCTTTGTAGGGTTTCTTGGCAAGAACTCGGTCTTGTGCTTCTTTTTTAAGAACATCCCATCCGCCGAGACCAGTTTGGCTCAGTGGATAGAGCGTCGGCTTGCGGACTGAGGGGTCCCAGGTTCGATTCCAGTCGGGGGCATGTACCTTGCTTGCGGGCACATCTCCACTGTGGGGTGTGCAGGAGGTGGCTGATTGATATCTCTCTCTCATCTATGTTTCTGACTTTCTGTCTCTCTCCCTTCCTCTCTGTAAAAAATCAATAAAATATATTTAAAAAAAAAAAGAACATCCCCATCCATTCTTCACCCTCCCTCCACCCGACCAGACCTGGCACACAGCAGGCACTCGGTGCACAGTGGTGGTGGCATAAACTAGTGGATAAAGGGATAGAGAACAGATGGGAGAGAAGAAGAATGGAAAAGCTCTGCCAAACAGGCATGTGAGCCAGCACCCAAGACACCGAGAAGCAGAGGGAAGCCCTGGAAAGGCGGGTAAACAGTTTTCATCTTGGAGAAAGGAGGGGGGCTGTTAAAGAACTCTTGTTGAGCGCTTTTATCTACACTGAGAGACTAAGCTGGCAAGAAAGCCTGAGGAATGTCCTGATGGAGGGACTTTCCAGCGAGCTGGGGGTTGTCAGGAAAACCATTTCTCTGTCAAACGCTTCTGTTGACCCAAATGCCTTGGTTCACACAGTTTCATAAATTTCAATGTCACGTACTTTTCAAATGTCCTTCTTGAATCGTTTAGAAGATTAAGTCCCTAGGCATACCATTCAGAGGTCAAATTCCTATTGTGAGGAAGTGACATTTGAGTTTCAACTTAACTGCTTCCCAGTTTGGATTTTGTCTGTCTTTATCCTGTGTCCTGGCTAACGTGTAAGGCCCGCACAACTTCCAAGAAAAATAAGAGTGCTACGTGTCATACTCAAGTTTCAGTTTTGGCTCACCGTCTCAGTAGAGCATGACAGCCTAGGAACATACCTTTTTTCAGATAAAATGTACTCAAGTGATACAGTTAAACAGTCTGGGCAACAGGAAATGATCCTAAGGGGTACCACAGAGATGCTAATGTCATCTGGTTGACAGAAGTAAGCTAACAACCTCTGGGGAGATAACTTAGTGCAGAAGTAGAGTTTTCTCCCCAAAAAGTCAAAGTAACATGAACTAAACAGAAAGGGGAAGAAGAGGAGGAGGAAGAGGAGGAAAAGGAGGAGAGAGGAAGAGGAGACAAAGGGTAACTAGTCCGTGTTAATCAAGATTTCGTGTCTAGCCCCGGACAGTGTGGCTCAGTTCGTTGAGCATCATCCTGTGTGCCAAAAGGTTGCTGGATGATTCCAGGTCAGGGCACATGTCTGGGTTGGGGGCTCCATCCCAGTGGGAGAAGTGCAGGAGGCAGCCAATCAATATTTCTCTCTCACATCAATGTTTCCTTCCCCCCCACCCCTTCCTTCCTTTCTCTCTAAAAGTCTATTTTTTAAAAAAGATTTTCGTCTAGATTTTCAAAGAGTTGATCACCACTGCAGCATGGTGCACCCCCTCATCTCTGGAGAACTCCCCAGTAACACTGAAAAGAAGAAAAAAATCGAAGTCCTTTAGTCCAAGGGCATTGTTAACATCTGTATCTGTGGCCACTTATTCACAGTTTGTTTCCAGAACTAGTGAACAGCTACATGTATCAGGCTCTGTGCTGGGCGCTGAGTGTGAACATTAAGTGATGGCTGTATGACATAGGTCAATGTGGACTTGTCCCCACATCAAAAGCTAGTCTCAGTGAGCACCATGCTTCCTTCTACCAAAGCATTCCTTATTTCTACTCTTCAATCGGGTTTAAAAGTCCTAATGAAGCATACACCCCACTTTGATGTTTTTGATCTGCTCATGGATGAGACTTGAAAGTTAGCATGGACCATGCCATAATGAAATGACTTATCCAAGACCAGATTCCCTAGGCCAGTGGTCGGCAAACTCATTAGTCAACAGAGCCAAATATCAACAGGACAACAATTGAAATTTCTTTGGAGAGCCAAATTTTTTAAACTTACACTTCTTCTAACGCCACTTCTTCAAAATAGACTCGCCCAGGCCGTGGTATTTTGTGGAAGAGCCACACTCAAGGGGCCGAAGAGCTGCATGTGGCTCTCGAGCCGCAGTTTGCCAACCACTGCCCTAGGGGAAAGTTGATCACTCCTCCAGGGCCCTGCAGCGCAACCTATACCTTTGGGAAAGGTGCAAGGATTGGGGCGTGCTGATTCCTTCTCTCCATTCACACCCTCCCCACCAATTTCCATCCCCAGAACCCACAGAGCCCTGAAGTCATCACAGGTGTCAATCATTCACTCACCATGCATGCTGATGGCTCCCTGGTAAGGGACTTGCGTATTCATTCAGTAAATAACTATGTACCTGCAATGTGCCAGGCACTGTGCTGGGCCCTGAAGACACAGGTAGACGAAGATCTCTGCCTCCCAGTGCCTACATTCTATCAGACTCAGGATAAAAGAGAGAAGGGCAGAGTCTCTATCCCCAGGCACCAGAGCAGACAGACTCACACACATATCACTACCCTGTACTGTGATGCGTGGCTTACTCACAACGCGGGGAGAAAGAGCTGCGGGTTCCTTCGGCGGGTGTGGGGAAGAGGAAATCAATCGTGGAACATGGCACAGGGCGAGGTGTGAGCAGACGGCCCTCTGCGTCACTCCTTCCCACAAGCAGTAAAGGTCCTTCGCCCTTCTGCATTCCCGCTCTCCTTACGGAGTGGGAAGAGAGAGGACTCTGGGACTTGGCAGCCTGGCCCTGGGCTCCGGGGCACCCAGAGTCTCCGCCTGCCAGCCAGCAGCCTGGCCCAAGGTTCCCTGCCATCTGTTTTCTCTTTCCAGCTGACAGAGAGACAGGAAACCTGCAGCCCACTGCCTGGCCTGGGGCTGGCTGCATTCTGCAGGCCCCGTTCTGTGAAGGACACTTCCCTGGGGGCGGAGGGGAGGGGGAGCCGGGCCTCCAGGGAGGAAGCTGAAAAGTGGGAGTTGCCAGGGCTCTCATCTCAGGAAATAACTCCGGGACAGAAATGGATTACGGCTTTATTATTTTTTTGGAGGCAGAAGAGAAGAACCCGCCCTTTTCCCACTTGTAGATTGTGACACAGAACAGCTGCCAGAGACATCAACCCTTTTCTGGCTCCAAAAAAGCAGAAGGAGTGTTTGGGTGATTTTTTTATTTTTTTATTTTGGACTCACTCCTTAGCCAAAGAGAATTCCCTCCCACCTGACAGCTATTTGAACATGAGCAGGACCCACATTTTCGTCTTGGCATTCATTATACACGTGTGTTACCCAAACACAAAACAACTGCGCGGTTTCAGACCACTCTCCGGCCCAGAAGCATCCCCGGGTCTGTCTCAGGGGAGAATGACTGGAACACACTGAGGCACAGGCATACAGAGCGGAGCTGATTTTTCCTGCCTGGGACCAGCCAGGCGGGAGCAGCGGAGAGATGTCTCTGATGTGGCTTTGCCTCCAGGAAGCTCTGGACTGGCCTGCTGTGGCCTCCAGGGACCGTCTCCTACCTTAGCCCGCCCCTCACCACCTTGGCCGACCCCTCACTGTGCACCAGGGCACACACACCCCATGCCTGCAACTCCCAGTGGGAAATCTCGGTTGTTCCTTGAAGCATCGCATTCGATTCGTCATTTGCCCGTTTTAACAGTACCTGCTGCTCCTCTCCTTTCCTCAAGCTTTTAAGCCGATCTCAGAGTTTTCTGAGCCAGGAATTCTTCCGGAAGCATCCCTCACCCTGCCAGGCTAGCTGCCCCTCTTCCCTGTTCCCTGCATGTACGTCAATCATCGTGCCTAGCATACTGTTTTATAAACATCTGCTTTTACATGCCTCTCCCACTACACTCTGAGCTATTTAAAGGTGGACACCATGCCTTGTTCGTGTTTGTGTCTCCGGAACTTCAGATGATGAAGCACAATAAAATCCTTTTTTTTAAATTATTTTTTATTAATCACTGCCAGGCCGGTATGGGTCAGTGGTTGAGTGTTGACCTATGAACCAGGAGGTCACAGTTTGATTCCTGGTCAGAGCACATGCCTAAATTATGGGCTTGGTCCCCAGTGGGAGGTGTGCAGGAGGAAGCCAATCAATGGTTCTTTCTCATCATTGATGTTTCCATCTCTCTCCCCCTCTCCTTTCCTCTCAGAAATCAATAAAAGTATATATTTTTTAAATTAGTGACTGAATGAATGAATGAGCCTCATAAGAACGAAAAGCATAAGAGGTGGATCTGATGTAAATGGCATTTGATTTTCAGGTCAGAGAATCGCAGCAGCTGGCAGATGTGGACCAAGATGCACCCGGAAGAAGAGGTGTTTGTGACCTGCTTCTAAGAGAAAACTGCTTCCCTTCACTCACTACTGTTTAATGTCACCCTCCCTATAGACAGCAGCCCCTTTTCCCCACTCTGACCCTCAGCCCATGGGTATTGTCTCCCCCAGGCCCACCCACTGGAATTTAAGTCCCTCCAGGACAAGGAATTGGTCTACTTCCTCACCTTCTATCCCGAGATCCCAGATAATTGTTTAACAAAGGACTGCAAGTTAAAAAAATTTGCACACACCCTCTGACTCACTTAAGCCCCCTTTTTACAGACGAGGAGACAGACTGGCAAGGCTATGAACTGGCCAAGCTGAGTGAGGCCTGACTATGGCTGGGCTTTCTGCCACCTTCTCTGTCCTCCCCATCCTGGGTTTTGGGGATAAAAATGGGCAATCTGTGCAGAGGACCAAAAAAGCTAACAACTGTGTTTTATGTGTTTGCCTCACATCCAACAAAGCACTTTAAAAATATACATATATAATTGATTGATGTAAGAGAGAGAGAAAGGGAGAGAGAGAAACATCCATCTGGTGTCCCTCTTAATCATTCATTGGTTGAATGAATAACAATTATCATTATTATTATTGGTTGAGTGTTGACCTATGGAACCTGCAATCTCGGTGCATTGAGGCGATGCTCTAACCAGCTGAGCTACATGGCCCGGGTTCATCAAACACTTTGAGCTCCTCTTCTGTGGGACTCTGGAGAGAGCTCCATTCTCCATAATGCAAGCCCACAGCTTCGGGGCCCTCCACCCGCCCAGGCCACCGCCCTCACCCAGGTCTCTCCAGGGGCGGGTTGGGTGATGCCCAGAATGAAGAGAAACTGGGGAGTTGGGCTCGGGGGAGGGGAGAGAGGAAGGGTCAGGCCAAAGCAGCAGAAGAGCAGGAAATCACCGAAAACAGTTTGGCTCAGTGGATAGAGCTTCGGTCTGCGGACTGAAAGGTCCCAGGTTCGATTCCAATCAATGGCATGTACCTTGGTTTCGGCCACGTCCCCAGTACGGGGTGTGTAGGAGGCGGCTGATCGATGTCTCTCTCTCATGGATGTTTCTAACTCTCTATCCCTCTCCCTTCCTCTCTGTAAAAAATCTGTAAAATATATATATATATATATTTTAAAACAGAAGAGCAGGAAATCCCAGAGAGCAGGCCTTCAGGGAGGCGGCTCCAGGCGCGTGAACTCCGCCCTGCGTGGCTGTGTGTCCAGATGACAGCCAGGACATCGGTTCAGCGGCTTTCCCTTTGGCTTACATGCTCTGCAAGGAAAGACCATGCCTTCCAGTAAACTACACTTAATTTTTTTTTTAATAATTGTTTTTGCCCAAATAATACATACTGGTGAAAAATTACAGGAAACTCTAGAATGAATGCCAAAACCACCTAAAATCCCCCCATCTAGAAATAATTGTACTCGTGTTTTGCTCAGCATTCTACTGGGTATTAATTAATTCACCTATACAAACAGAGATATAACATAGCTATAACATGTAACATCTGACCATAATTTTACCTTCACAGTTTTATTTTCTGCATGTTGTTTTGCAATCTGACTTCGCTTTTATTTATTTTTATTTTTTTTAATATATTTTATTGATTTTTTTTACAGAGAGGAAAGGAGAGGGATAGAGAGCCAGAAACATCGATGAGAGAGAAACATCAATCAGCTGCCTCCTGCACACTCCTTACTGGGGAGGTGCCCGCAACCAAGGTACATGCCCTTGACTGGAATCAAACCTGTGATCCTTCAGTCCTCAGGCTGACACTCTATCCACTGAGCCAAACTGGTTTTGGCCTGACTTTGTTTTTAAATCAATGTTTGATATAATGCTATGGACATTATAAATATAGTTCTATATCCCAAGGTATGGTTGCCGAGTATTGTATGTTTGTATTATTCTTTTCCTAAAGAGCCTCTTATTGTAAACTTAATTTGTATTCAATTCCTTGTCATTAGAAAAGTTCCTAAAACATTTCCTACTAGTGGCCCTGTGCACAAATTCGTGCACCAGTAACTTGTTGCTGCCCTCCTGTAGCTCTCTGCCTGTTGCCCCACCCCCTGTACCTCCCCCTGTGCCCCCCCCATAGCTTGCTGCCCTGCCCCCTCCTGTAGCTCTCCACTGCCCGCTTGTAGTTCGCTGCCCCACCCTCCTGCAGATCCGTGATCCCATTATTACACGGTCAGTCCTTACGCCTCATGCCTTAACGGAGAATTAGCATATTCCCCTATTATTATATAGGATTCTCATTAAATAACTAAAATTGGTGTGACTGGGACAACGAATCTGTACATACTATATTTGAGTAGATATTGGCACACTGCCTTTCAGAACAAAAGCCAAAATACACTGCCACCAGCACAGGCATTGAGTTTGCCATTTGACTTTAGTCTTCATATGAATTAGCTTCTGGGTCAAAACTGATGTTTCCAAGGTACCTTGGGCATGAAGATGCCACACTGCAGTGACAGGAAATGTGGGTACGGTACGTGTTTTCCTCTCTGAAGGCGATGTAAAAGTTAAGTAGACCTGCAATCAGCCTTTCTCCTAATATTATCAAGTTAGGATCCTCATCAATTTATACAAAAAAGGATATCCTTTCGGGGGTCTGGAATGCAGTTGGAAAAGAATTTGGCTTCCAAAAGGACTAATTGTTTAAAGGAAACGTGCTCCCAGAGCGAGCACCTTTGCCAAACTGAAGACAATACCCCCACCCACGTTATCACGGCCCCATCTTCCATGTGCAGTAGATGGAGTTTGGATTTCTTCAAAATAAATGTCACGCGCGTCTGTTTTTAGAAACGCAGACTGCATCTGCAGAGCCCGTTCAGAATGGCCTCCCGTGTTTTTCACCAGATCCCGAGTTACCTTTCAGACACCACACACCCAACACGCCAGAGGCGTGTGCACAGGCGAGAGCCTTGACCTCCAGCTGCACTGGAACCAAATCTTGCTCTGCTCCCACCAACACCATGGGAACCAAAGGATGAGGACAGAACCAGAACTGGCAAATGGAACTTTCCAGAAGCCCAGTATCTATGGTCCAGGAAACTCTGGGGCAGGAGTCCCTTAGCATAAATAACCAGGTTCCAAAGCTTTCCCGTTAAAACTTGCACCAGTAGGACCTCCACATTCTTTTGTTCCCCTAAACCTTTTAACCGCCCCTCACCCCCATTGTAAGCCATGAGGAGTCTGTTGTTGTTTTTTCTATTCTCCTTGCGCAGTGCCTGCAATAAAGCAGCTCTAATTCCTCCAGTCCAGGTCATGTTCAGTGTTTGGCTCTGCTGTGCTTCAGGCAGAGGGTCCCTCTTCCTGTTGGGCTACAAGACTGAGTGCCACCTCCTTCAGGAAGCTTTCCCGGACTGAACCTCCTGGGCAGTCAGATGAGTGTCCTTGAACTTTCTTCTTGGTATTTTCTCCCACTATGACCCACCAAAGTTCCTTGTACTTCCTGGGTGGAGATCTGTTTGTGCTCCTGAATTAGGAGTTGCTTCGAAGTAGGGACTGTGTCTTTTTAGGGGGCACACAGTAGACATCAACATGTCACATTGCTGATGAAGTGGAAGCACCTGGACTTGAAATACAGCTGGTGTGTGCAAGACTTCCTATCTCGGTATCCGAGTACAGTGGTACCTCGAGATATGAGTGCCCTAACATAGGAGATTTTTGAGATACGAGCTGTCAAGCAAGCGATTTTTGCTTTGAAATACGAGCAACATTTGAGATAGGAGTAATCGTGTGGATCGGCCAGCTGCATACGACCCACAAGTTTACCACAACTCGAGCGTCTCATAGTTTCCTATGCCTCAAGGTTACGCAACGAATTACACTTGTATCTCGAGGTACCACTGTATTTCCAAGAGAGAGAAAATGCATCTGGGACCAAAAAAGAGTCATCACTTGTGATGACCTGTGTCCACATGCATCCCAAGGTTAGACTTCTTCATCAACTACAGGCAGAATCATGTTTTTCTCTAAACGAACAGAGGTACCAGATGAAAGAATGTGTCTACTCTTTTCTCATTCTTCTCTTCCCGATTCTCATGAAGTAGCCCACTTATATTTTTCAAATCATTTTAGTAGATCTCTCCCCTGGATCTGGCAGTGTAACAAAACCTCCCGAGTCCAGGTCTCACAAAATTCGAATTGAAGCACTAAGTCAGATCAGCATCAAATGGAGATAGCAAAACATTCCTCACTCCCACAAGGAAACTTTGCGGTTACAATAAGTAGAAAATTAAAAAAAAATGGTTAGAGGGACTGAACATCAATTCTGTCTCACTCCTAAACCTGGGAGAACCCATTTTCTTGACGGGGTACTCCACCATCAGGATAAACATCTCTTCATTTTAAGTAGCAGCTTTGAGAAAGGCCATGCTGTGCTTTACGGGCTGTCGGCTTCTGGGTGTTAAACTACATGTGCCAAGTTCACAGAGCAGCCGCTCACTATACAGTGAACATCTCAGTCTTGTTTCTCCCCAACTTACCGGTAATTCATCCCCCACCCTTACTTGAACAGGGGCCAGCACATGACTCATATCCATCTCCTGTTTCTCTGAGCAGCCCCCATCTTCTCATTAAGCATAACACTTTCAAGTTCTGTCTGAGCTGACATCTCTCAACGGAATACTAAGAATGGACGCGTGTGATTTTAATAATACAAAAGGATATCGGCTTGTCCTTCCTCAAGGGGTAACGCATTGATACCCCCTGAAAAAGAGAGGGGAGGTGCAATGGGTCCAGCCTGCTAGCCCCTCGCAATTAGGAAACGCGGGGTGCCCCATCAGCCGGTTTATGTTTCCTCCTCATGGAAACAAAGCCTTAACGATCACCCTGCTGGAACCGCTTTGTCAACAACGGGCGGCTTCTTACACACGTCAAGGCCATGCTCTCCCACCCGCCCTATCGTGTGCCCGGGAGTGTTCCCAGCACCACGTCAATCCTGGCCTCTGAAACTTTTTTAGAAACCAACACTCTGCTTCTCTAGTGTGGGAACATCTTTTAGATTTGCATATTAGCATTTCTCTCTCTTTCAATAACCTGGTTGGCAGTCCAAGGGGCCCTGTCTTTAAACGTTATTCCTCAAGTCCTGTATTTCACCGGGAAACTCAGCAAATGGTCACAGTCGGCCTGCAGATGTTCTCGAGTGCCATGCACATAGTAGGTGCTCCACGAATAGCGGAATAAATAAAGCAGGATGGGTTTCTTTGTGTGTGTGTGTTGTTGTGTTTTGTTTTTTTAACTAAGACACTAGACACTGAGGGAGAATGTTAAGTAGTCTTGGCTTCACAATGGTGGGCATAGCAGAGGGCATGATCTATGCGGTTCTTAGCCAAACCGAACTCATGACAGGGCTACAGGCTAAAGATGTCAACTGTAAGCCAGGGGCTGCTGCCAAAGAAATCCCTCAGGAGGCTAAAATGTTAAATAATTACCTTTCAACTCAGAGTGTGGAGCATGGCAGATATCATCTGGAAGTTAGCTATGGCTCCGGCTGTTAAGGAGCTCAACCAAACGGAGAGACGCCATCAATAGAGACGTGGAGAGTGCAACGAGCGGGGGCAGGCGAGCTTGAATGATGCCCTTTTAGAATGGAACCCAGGGCCAGCTGCCTGCGAGCCCTCGCATCCAGCAGACGACTTCTTGGACTATGTCTGATTGTGATTTTCATGGTGGAGTTGCACTTGCTTTATTGCCCAAGTTATAAGGTTCAGGTTTCCCAGTAGAATGCTAAACCACACGCTGGCGTTCTTATATGGGCAGGGATTTTGCAGATTCGATGAACTTGGGAGTTGAAAAAAAGGTCATCAGATCCACCCCTTGTGTATTTAAAGACACTGAGCTCACAGCGGGTAGGTGATAAAAGGGGTGATAAAGTGCTGTATGTACACATCATGGGTTAACCTGGAGTTCCTTGCTGAGTATTTGGGTCACGGGCAAATTTCTTAGCATCACAAAATCTTAAGTTTCCTCAACGGTAAGAGGGAGATACTAACACCAACCCTTTCAGGATTACTGAGAAGGGTTGTGAAAAATAAAAGTGCTTCGCAGAGTGCTTTACAGATGGTAAAACCATCAAGAAATAATGGTTATTATTATCGCTACTGGAGGCCCAATGCACAAAATTCATGCACTCGGAGGGGAGGGGGCGTCCCTCAGTCCGGCTGCACCCTCTCGCAGTCCTGGAGCCCTGGGTGGATGTCTGACTGATGGCTTAGGTCAGCTCCCTCTGTGTAGCAGGCCTGAGCCGTCAGTCGGACATCCTTAGCACGGCTGTGGAGGAGGCAGAGTCTCCCACCACCACTGTTGTGCTCGCCAGTCATGAGCCCGGTTTCTGCCTGAGCAGCATTCCCTATACGGGAGCACCCTGACCAGTAGGGGACAGCTTCTGGGTTGAGCATCTGCCCCCTGGTGGTCAATGTGAGTCATAGTGACTGGCCGTTTGGCCGTACGGTCCATTTGCATGTTAGCCTTTTAGTATATAGGATTTTATCACAGGGCCTGGCATTAGTAAGCTTTCACTAATTACTAAATAACAGTGGTTTGCATTCATTAGAATTATCACTGCCAAGGTGGCAGAGATTATTTACCTAGGTCACCATGCCAGAACCCAGGTGGCTAAATCCGTTGTCTTTGTTTTTCTAAAGAACTTGCATTTAAAGCATCAGAAACAGGATTCCCTTCAGAACCATAGGTTGAGGAGCATTCGTCCCAAAGTCCACAGGAGAAAAAATGTGACATTCACAATGTCTGTTGAAGGGGAGTGTGTTTGGATCATTGGAAACCAAGGAGTGAGCTCTTTCCTGACAGCGGGGTGCAAACTCATTGAGAGATTGATTGCACAGCACCCATGTGGAAATCCTGCAGCTTCCCGAGTTAAACCAATACCTTTTTATATAAATGCCCATCTTCTGCTGAAACCGATTTGTCTCAGTGGATAGAGGTTCGGTCTGGTCTGCGGACTGAAGGGTCCCGGATTCCATTCCGGTCAAGGGCATGTACCTTTGTTGCGGGCATATCCCTAGTGGAGGTGTGCAAGAGGCGGCTGATCTATGTCTCTCTCTCTCTCATCGACGTTTCTAACTTTCTATTCTTCTCCCTTCCTCTCTGTAAAAAAATCAATAAAAAATAATATTTAAATGCCCATCTTCCATGGAGTTACCCTTTAGCAACTAGCTAGAACTAGAGAGGCATTGCCAGCTGTTGGGGAAAATATTGCGAGAGTTTTTGTGTGTCCAGGCTTTTGACTTGTTAGAGCAGCTCTTTCCCAGCTAGTATGGGAAATGCATCACCCTACAGGCCCGAGGTCCCTCCTGACGGTTTGCACGTCTAACAAGACCCCACAGTCTGCTCTCGGGGTGCTGCCGGTCACAGGAACGTGCTTTGAGGAGCAAGGCAGGGTCTGGAGTAACTTGGTGAAGTTCATGAGTGATGATCACAGGTGCTGAGGAGGCAGAGCCCGCTGAGGAGCAGGCAAGGAGGCTTCTGTCGCCTGCTGAGCAGACGGGTGATTGACAGCTTAGCTGCAGCCGAGCCCAGCCAGGCAGCAGAGACAGCTCAGGACCTGTCCGTGCCTCTTGAGCCACCAGCCAGGTGATGAGCACATCTGGCAAGGCTTCCAGTGGTTTTAGTGCTGGTGCCTCAACCAACTGGCATCCTGCTCTGTCCCCCCGGACAGGATTCTGGGTGGATCAAGGATCACCTGAGGCCCCAGAGATCATTGACAGGGACCTGCATTCTCGTTTTCACAATGTGAAGGGCCTTAAACTCTTTTGAAGACTCTTTGCACTATGTTTTGCAACTTTTTGTGTATCTGAAATGATTGCAAAATCAACACCTTCAATGTGCAAAAAACTAAAATCCTGGAGTTTTCTAATCTTTTTAATATATTGCTTGAAAATGTCTCCATTTCATTCCTCCTATGGAGAATATTTTCTTGATAGCAACACCACAAGTTTGCTGCTTGGCTAGAAAAAGACATCAACGGTCTCTTCTAAGCTGCTGAGACAGCGCTGGCATTTAGTCAACTGAAATGTCAAAGCCACCCTCTCTGAGTATCACAATTGATCACAAACATCTTTCCCTCGCTGCTCTCAGTACCGTGTGTTTTTTTTTTTTCCATATGAACTCTCGGAGTACTCTGTATCATATCACTTAACAATTACCTTTTATTTGTAAGCTCTGTTCAGATAACACATCTGCCTCCCCACATAGTTACTCTTTAAAACTGGAACGTACGCGGTGTCCCTTACGTGTTCATCTACGCACAAAACGCAAGGCTGGGCGCAGAGCAGAAATTCACCTGACGTTTGTCACACAAGAGGGGTCGGGGAGAGATTTACCACCCCGTTGACCAGACCTTGTAGCTTTTCTTCACAGTCAGTGTCTGCCTCACCACGAGTAATTAACCCACAGGTGCCCCTTTGAGAGAGAGGCCTGCCCCCCAGTGTTCTCCCAGACACATGCAAATCATGGGTCTAAACAGAAAACTCAGCCTCAAGTTGGGTGTCTCAAAGCTTCTGGGGTCCTGTGAGGTGCAACCCCAGCCAGGAGCTCTGGCCTCACATTCCTCTGGCTCTAACCATCCTCCCACCCACCCTCCACCCCCCGCCTTCCCACTGAGCTGGTCATATAACCCAGACTCAGGGTCCTCCTTTGTTCAACACTGTGGCTCAGTGATGTCCTCCGGACAGAGCACCTAGCACGGGCCCTGGATCACCCCGGAATAAGGTACCGGTGCTCAGTAAACAGGAAGGGTTATTATCCTTTCTCCGGGAAAGTAGGGGGCACCGGGCATTATATGCAGACAGTCGCCTTGACTGAAAATTCAGCTCCCTAAATAGGCTGCATTTTCAGAAAAGCAGGAGCAAAAGAAAGGAAGAGGCAAAAAGTGAGTTGTGTCCCTACCGCAATTTCCCCAGGATTCAAGAAACTCACAAGAGTTGCCTCCAGTGGCACTGAATTGCTGCACACCACATTTATTTTGCCCCAAAACACTAAGTACTTTTAAATTTAATTTGCATGCAAGGGAGGGGGGAGAGAGAAGGAGGAAAAAACAGGAGAGAGGGAGGGATGGAGGAGGATGCCCAGTTTCAGGGATGTACCCCCTCCTTCTGTTTGATGCAGAGATGGGAATATTTTTTACTTTTTTATATATTTTTATTGATTTCAGAGAGGAAGGGAGAGGGAGAGGAGATAGAAACCTCAATGATGAGAGAGAATCATTGATCAACTGCCTCCTGCACTCCCCCTTACCATGGACCAAACCCATAACCCCGGGCATGTGCACTTGCCCGAAATCAAACCCGGGACCCTTCAGGCTGCAATCCCACACTCTATCCACTGAGCCAAACTGGCTAGGGCCAGAAATGGGAACTTTGAATAGTAATTAGGAAAAGAGAGTGGCCACAGCACACAGATCTGTTCACCAGTAAATAAAACCATTAGGTGGTCAGTAAGAAGCCAGCCACTCATGCACTGCGCTCCGTGTGTGACCAGGAAGGCCGGTCAGAAGGGAGTATCTGATTCTGAGCAGGCATTTGCCTTCCGCCTGGATCCCCCCACCTAGGGACCCGCACCCCCACACCCCACTTGTCACTGCATTACTGCACACTCTCTCCACCTTGTTGGCACTTTCACCCTTCAAAGCTCTAAGCTATTTACTTTTCTGTCATCCCCTTGAGAGAGGTGCGGTGCAGATCACTGCCCATCTCCTTTAGAGGTGAAAGAATAAGGCACAATCAAGTTAAATCACTTATTCACAGTGACAAAGGCATCCTTAAGAGATTCCAAGCACACCTCCACCTTCCTGACTCCCGAGCCAGGGCTGGTGCCAGTTCGGACCCTTGAACTCGGCTGTACTCAGAGGCAGGTAACCCAGTTCTCCCAGGTCACAGGGGTCAGATATGGAAGGATGGTACCCCTCTACCCACCCTCCCTGCCCCAGGCTCTCTCCTCTGGGCCTTCCTGGCACCTCTGCCAGCCAGCACCTCCGAGCCAGGAGCCTGTGGGACAGAGAGATGCCCTCTCTTGTAATCAGACTCTCGCTTCCCACATCCTCGGCAGCGGAACCAGGACGGAAGAGGCTGCTGCCCGGCTGCCTCCACTGTTTGTTTTTTTTGCCGCTGAGCTGGCAAGGATGGACGTGGTGGGTTTACAATGAGAAGCAGCGTGGCTCTCCAAATATTAATATTAATCACGACAATGCGGAGCACATGAAAAGGTCTTTTCATCTTCAAAGCACTTTGAAGACATTAACTCATTAGCGGGCCCTTCTCTCCCTTCGAATGACAGGTAAGGAGCGCCTGGCCACCCCGGCTGAGTGGCCGGTGCCGGCAGCCTCCGAAGGGGTTGCTTCCAGATAAAAAGGAAGCCCCACAATCCAGAACCTCCACTGATGAAAGGTCGGGGTGCCAGTCATTTACAAATCAAGCTGAGCTGCGGGTTATCATCATGGGGGGGGGGGGGATCTGTATTGCCTGTTGCTTAACAAACACCTCTCTTGTCAGCTGCACCAGGAGTGGCAAGAAGGAGAAAGAAAAATGGCCTGGAGGTTAACCAAATAATGACTCCTAAGATAATGAGAGTCACCTCCAACCCTGATCTCAGGCCTAACCCAGCGTCTTGTTCAAAGGTCCGTCTGCACAAAATGCTACTTGAAAAGGCGGTGGCGGAGACTTTTGACTGTAGATGAGAAACCGCAAAATGGGATTGCCGGATAAAATCACTGAATGGTGGGGAGTGGCTGTCCACAGCTCCTGCTTTTCCGTGGCAGGGCCCCTGGAGCCCAGCTCTGCGTGGAGGGGAGAAACGCCCCCGGAATCAGAGACCTGCCCCCCATTCTCACCCCCCAGTCTCAACTAGAGTCCAAAAGACAAGGCAAACCTTGGGAAACTGAGCCCCAAGTCAGGGGGGGCGGAAACACCCAGAAGGCTGGTGTGGCTCGCTATATTCAAACCCGCTGCAATTTCCAACTCATTAAGCTGCTAGAAAAAAAAAAGTCAAACAGATGTAAAACAATAGGCTACGAGCAGTGAAAAAGGGAAAAAAAATTTTTTTAAATGTCTATGTTTAACTCCAGCTCCCGTTCTTTGGAAGTGCTCCAATATGCCAAGAAAATTCAGTTTGGACCCGTGAGTCTCCACGTATCGAAAACGCGCATGGCATTGTTTTATAAACCAGGAAAGAGAGTGAAACGGTCTTGTATTTAGACTATTTGAATGAGCTGAGGAAGGATTCTTGAAGATGGCTATTACACAAGTGAAGGGAAAACACAGGAAAATGTGCAAAGAGAAAAAACCCACTTGTCTCCTCAAAGTCCCCATCCATTCACCATTTCATGAGAGAGAATTCTTTAAAAAAAAAAAAAAAAAGGAAAAGGAAAATGGCCTGCGAAGTTTCAGGCAGAAAACTCACACCTCACTTACTACTTTGCCGGAGAGATGGGGCGAGGAGTCAGTCCTGAGTGAGTGTGTCCCTCAGTATCCGGGTCTCTTTCCAACTACCTGCGGGGATCCCAGGCTCTGAGGCTGGAGGATGCAAAGACCATAATGCTCCTAATAGTGCTGCCTCCTTAAATTGGGAGGTGTGGTCAAGGCCGGAACGCAGCCGAGGAAAAGGCAGGATTTTGCTGGTCCCTGACATCACAGGAAGGCTTTGTAGTTGAGGTGGAAAAGCAAGTAAATGCTACTGGCCGGGGCGACATCAAATCACACCTTTTTATCCTGTTCTTCACTTTATCCTCCAATTAACTGCAACTCAGCCTTTGGGGGTGACAGGGAGGGAGATGGGGGAAGGGGAGCTAGCCCAGTGGGGTAACCCCCTGGCTCAGCTTTGGCTCAGGTATTTTGATTTATTTGACTCTTAGTGGGTGTGTGATATTCAGGCTTCAGATTTATTAACTCTCAGCACAGCCTTGTTTCGCCCAGGCGAGGGGTCAGGAGAGGGAGAGGAACACGCTGTCAAAAAGAGGGTACCTACCCCCTCAGTCACCTGCTCTGGCTTCTGGTGTCTCCCTATGAACCCCATATGAGATGTGATATTTCTAGAGGAAAAGAAAATCATTCTGTGGAAGGGAGCTGACCAAAGAGCAAGCTGTGATTTTTCTAAAAAAGCAAACAAAAAGATGCTCTTCAGCTGAAACCGGTTTGGCTCGGTGGATAGAGCTTCAGCCTGCAGACTGAAAGGTCCCAGGTTCGATTCTGGTCAGGGACATGTATCTTGGTTGTGGGTGCATCCCCAGTGAGGGACATGCAGGAGGCGGCCGATCGATGTCTCTCTTTCATCGATGTTTCTAACTATCTCTCCCCCTTCCTCTCTGTAAAAAAATCAATAAAATATTGGGGAAAAATAAAGACGCTCTTCAGAGCAGCCCGGTTTTAGGTCATTTCTGAAATTGATTAGTTTAAGGCCCGGAGTCAGTGTCCACAGTGCAGAAGTAAAGGTGCCGAAATATTCGTATAGTCCTCATGGAGAGAGCATGTGAACGATGTGAAAATGACGCGTCTATTCATGTGTTTGGAACTGTGGTGAGAATGTTACAGTGGAGTATCACTTCTGTGTGTAGGGTTATTTCATTACAGAAATTGAGTGCGTGCGTGCATGTGTGTGTGTGTGTGTGTGTGTGTGTGTGTGTGTGTGTGAATCCTCACCTGGAGATATTTGTCCATTGAGTTTTAGAGAGGGTAGGAGGGAGAAACACAGAGAGAGAAACATCGATGTGGCAAACCAGCTGGAACACAGAAATGTCTTGAAGTTACTATTTGGCTGCCTAATTTAAGACTTTTATCCAAAAGATTCCATTTTCTCTGAGTAATTGATGGGAGTTAAAATTTGTTATGGCCGGCCGAGACCGGTTTGGCTCAGTGGATAGTGTCAGACTGAAAGGTCCCAGGTTCGATTCCGGTTGGGGGCATGTACCTTGCTTGCGGGCACATCTCCACTGTGGGGCGTGTGGGAGGCGGCTGATCCATGTCTCTCTCTCATCAATGTTTCTGACTTTCTATCTCTCTCCCTTCCTCTCTGTAAAAAATCAATAAAATATATTTTTAAAAATATTTGTTATGGCCGGCTCCTTTCCCTTTCCAAGGAAGACACGCATGCTCAATGTTGAAAGTCCCTGAAAATCTAATAAGTGTCACTCAGAGCAACATCAGCATTATCCTTCATTGTGGAGGGCTAGCAGGGCAGTTAGGAGGGTATTATAATTAAAACGAGGCCTTGCTGCGTATCTTTGGCCTTGGCACATGACCATGGCTTAAAAGAAAGGAAGCGACGGTGCTATTGGTTTAGTTTAGTCTAATAAATAAATGTCTATGCCAAGCCCTGTGCCAGGTACTAGGAAAATATTTTATTCACACTGTGGTGGGAAGACATACATAACTCCACCATCTCAAGCAAGTGCTCTACGGACATTTTAAGTTATGGTATTTCACAAAAAACAAAAACATACCTAAAAAAAAACAACACATTAAAAAAACCCTGTATATCACTAGGATTACATAAGCCATCCAAAGAGAGAATGCTTTCTGATCAGCATGGATGATATGGGGGATAGAGAAGGGTTCCCCAAAAGTAGAGGGTGTGAACTTAGAGGCGGGAATTCAAGGCCTCCCTCCAGTACACGGAGTCCTGCAGTCTGTCAAAGAAGGTTAATAATAGCACCCAACTCTGCAAGGTTTTGAGGTGACTGAAGAATTGGATGATGGTGTCAATAGCCACTAAAAGGCAATAGCGGTTTAATAGTCTCCATATTCAACTCTTTGGAGAAGGGCCTGGGTTGAAATGACTACAGATTTTAAGATCCTGGGGAAAAAGATTAAAACCCAGTGACCTAGGAGATATGACCTTTTGGCTCCCACATGAAAGGGTTCTATTAAAAGAGTTGGATCTCCATAGCCCAGTGGAAGGAATGATGGAGTCAGAAGAGTTTAGACCGTGTTGGAACAGGGTCTGAATTAATTTCTAGAAGAATTACCACCAAACCACTCGCTGTTCTTATGGTGAAGAAATCGTGTTCCTTTTCTCGACATAATGAGATACATTGCGCCCTGGCTGGTGTGGCTCAGTTGGTTGAGCATCGTCCTGTGCACCTAAAGGTCTCTGGTTTGATTCCTGGTCGGGGCACTTACCCATACACAGGTTTCAGGTTTGATCCCTGGTCAGGGTGCATATAAGAGGCAACCAATCAATGTTCCTCTTTCCCATTGATGTTTCTCTTTCTGTGTTTGTGTTTCTCTCAGGCATTTTGATTGTACAGTGAATGTCAATAAAATATATTATGTGCTGAAACCGGTTTGGCTCAGTGGATAGAGCGTTGGCCTGTGGACTGAAAGGTCCCAGGTTCGATTCTGGTCAAGGGCGTGTACCTTGGTTGCAGGCACAACCCCAGTAGTGGGGGGTGCAGGAGGCAGCTGATGGATATTTCTCTTTCATCAATCTTTCTCCCTTCCTCTCTGTAAAAAAATCAATAAAATATATTTTAATATATATATATATATATATATATATATATATATATATATATTATGTATATCAATAAAATCAACAAAATATATTATGTATATCAAGTTAGTATCTCCTAAGAGGGAAAATGGAGAATATGAATTTTCAAAATCTTAGCCAAATGTGCTGAACCCTTCCATCATCAGCCGCCCCTCACTTCCACCCAAGACCCAAAGTGCAGGCATCACCTTCACATCAGCCAACAGTGATGCTGCAAACCACCGCCAGGACCCAGTAAGAGTTACAGTTGAACTGAGCAATGAATGACATTAAGTGTAAGGAGACACAGGGCAGAATATCAGCCACTTATTGTATTTCACAGTCCCTCTTCTTTCGGCTGCTTCGGAAGACTCCATAGTTGCAGGAGAGCGGTATCTAAACAAATGATCAAAACCGAGTCGGGGGAAAATGCCGAGGCTCTCACAAGTGCAGTCGTCACCAAATGTCGAAGGGGCCCCGGAAGATAAGATGAAAGGGAGGCAAGGAGCGAAGCGCTGCTGTCTATTCACGCTCCAGCTCTGGAACTTCTTATCCTGGGCTCTGTAATGAATCTATCTCCTTCCCATGATCAAAAGCCGAGCCTTTGTCTGGAGCCCCAGATGGATCAGAAGTGGCACACGTACGTGTGCGCGCACATCTGGCACCCAGGTGCTGGTCCTTCTGTGTGCCAGAGCGTCCACGGAGATGCTGGGGTTCTTGGCATGGTCCGCCCAGGACCTCGCAGTGAGCTGTTCCATAACTTTCTGCTGCTTCCTTCCTCTCTAAGGTGCAAAATGGGCTGGGCAGAGGGCCCCGGATGACACCCTGCGAAGCAGTTTAGATAAACTTGGTGGAGGTACTTCTCCATCCTGGTTCTCTGGAACCTCCGAACATCGTTTAGATCCCATAATTCAACTACACAGAGAGGATGACTGTGCGAATATAGCCCTCTGACAAGCCATCTCTCGCTACCACCTTCTTTGACTCTATTTTTTCCTCTGTATTTTTGTTCCTATGATTTCCATTTTCTCCCCCCTAAAATACCTTTACTTTTTCCCATCAGTCTAATTCCTACAAAGTTCTTTTTAAATTTCAATTTGTTTAAAGATATATATATATATATATATATATATATATATATACACACACACACACATATACATACATATATGTGTGTGTTGTATATGTATGTGTGTGTGTGTGTGTGTATTTTTTTCCCCCTCCCGAGAGGGAGAGAAACATCAATGATGACAATCATCAATCAGCTGCTTCCTGCACGCCCCCTACTGGGGACCGAGCCCGCAACCTGGGCATGCGCCCCAACCAGGAATTGAACCATGATCTCTTGGTTCCTGGGTTGACACTCAACCACTAAGCCACACCAACTAGGCTACATTCCCATTTTTAATTACAAAATGAGTATGTGGCTGTAGCATATCCAAACAATACTGAAGTGTTTGAATGAAAAACTGGGTTCGCCACCCCTGCCCCCTTGCACCCAATCTCACTCCAGAAAGTTAACTGCTGCTCACAGGTTGCCAGGCAGCCCTGGGGCTTGTTCCCACGCCCTGCTAATTAGCATACGTGGTCTGTGTTGTTCTGCATCTTATCATACATTCTGCAGGACCCTCGCTGGTGCCTTCTCTCCATGTCAGCCCCATCAGAGCAGCCTCATCCATTTCAGCAACTAAGTCACAAGCTCCAGCTCAAATCCTCTTTCCCCTCTGTTATCCAGATCACCCCAGTCTCCTTTCCCTGCCCTTTTCCACTCAGCCATCTTTGTGTTTGTATGTTGTCACAATGTGCTATTTGAGTTTTCATTATCTCCTTCCCACGTCTTTCTGGCACTTTCTGTGCTTGTAATGTCAGCAGTAGTTACAGAAAGTGCTCCCCAGCCTACACCCTTGAACATGGCATATATTCATAGGGTCTGGATGAGTGCAAAAAGTTATGGCTTGCCAGGTCAACATATAGCATGTACAGTAGAATGCCATTTTTATTGAAAGCTGAAAGCATAAGCTACCTAAGTATTGAGTGATTGTTTCTGGTGGTAGGAGAGATTTTTCTGTTGTTGTTATTCTATTCTTGTTACGTTTGTGTTTTCTGATTATCACAGAATGTTGTATTCCATCTGTCATTAGGAAAAAAATAAATTTTATTTTTCCATGTGTGATTTTATTAGATGATTCAGATGACAGTAGAGCACACTGCTCTGGCATAGACTCTGAGGTTAAACAGCCCCATCGGAATCCTGGCCCTGCTTCCTTCTATGTTCCTTGGGCATTTTACTGAAGGTTTCTGATCTTTAGTTTCCTCCTGTGAAATGAGGGCAATGATACTTTACACCTCAAGGATTGCTGTGAGGATTAAAGAGGTAGCGAGCGCTGCATAATTCCTTGAGTCTGGGCTCAATAATATTTATCGCACTTATGAATGGCAGGGCTAGACCCCCAGCTTCTATGTCCTAACCCTGTGTCATCTCACCGCACTGCATGAGGGGAACCCAGAGGCCGATTCTCCCCCGGCTGGAGTGCTGGTTTGCTGACCAGGAGAGAAGAGACTGCTGCAGCACCCAGGCATGGAGCTGGGACACGGCATCCAGCCACAGAGCTGGACATAGCACTTAGCCACGAAACTGGGACAAAGCACCCAGCCACAGAGCTGGACACAGCATCCAGCCTCAGAGCTGGGACACAGCACCCAGCCACAAAGCTGGACACAGCACCCAGCCTCAGAGCTGAGACATAGCACCCAGCCACAGAGCTGGACACAACACTAGCCACAGAGCTGGACACAAAGCTGGGACACAGCACCCAGACACGGATCTGGGGCACGGCACCCAGACACAAAGCTGGACACCGCATCCAGCCACGGAGCTGGGCCACAGCACCTGGCCCTGGATCTGGGACAGGCTTCCTGAGAGAAAGAGTCCTGCTGAGTCTGGAGCCACTGCAGCTGTGTCTGAGTGATTCACACCAAGTAACACTGACCGCGTTGATTTTCCCTTTTGAAGCGGCCCACTGATTACAGAGGGCATCTGGTCTTGGAGTCAAACCCTCCCTCCCAAGACGACGAGACCCACCCTTTGAATTTCCCCACGCATGCTCTCTCGTCACGATTTAGAAGATAGCTCGCTTTCATTAAATGGACACTGAGACCACTGCTACCTTGGATAAAGCGATCATACAGTTTCCACCCATCATTCATGGGGGGCTATTAGGGACTCTCAGGCACAGACTGAGCGCTGCTTTCTCCAAGGAGCTCAGGAAGTCACCACCTCAGCTCCAACTGTTCACTCCCTCTGGGCCTCTGATATCCCTCCCCCTGTGCCCTAGGCCCAGTCTCACTCAGGGGCATACACTCAGACAAGATGTACTTCACAGGGTAGGACCACCGTGACTCATAGTTCTAGAAGCCATGAGCTTGAGAGCTGGGCAGAATCTTTAGGGGTTCTGAGATCTCATCACCTTTTGTATAAGTAGCCAGAACCAGAGAGATTAATTTCTTATTTAATGGAACGCTCAGAAATAAATTTGCCACATTGCTTCAAAGCTAAATGGTTACCTGCCTATAGAAATTATCATTGGCTCCATATTGAGCATCTGGAGTCAGTCCAAAGGTGTATGCTTGGACCTAGGGTTACCAGTACCTGAGAAATAAAATGCAAATTAATTGAATTATTGATAGAGTAATTCTTCCATTTTCACAACAAATTGTCTGGGGAACTCAGTCCCCAGTAGACCAAGGAGAAGAAAGAGCAATCCAATGACCCACAAAAGATCATCATGAGTGTTGCTGTTTCAAAACACGCTTAGGCCCAGAGGTCCAGTAAGTACTGTCATGTGAATGAATGGAGAGATGTATAGAAAGCCTTATCCATTGTTAATGTACTCAATATTTTGGCCTGGTGCTAGGGAATGATTTGAAGTAGATTGGTTGGTTTTGAGCCTTAATGGAACACCACTTCAACCAATTCCCAGGTTTACTGCTGTCCTGGACACTTCCCTTTCTTCCTCAGCATGGCCAACACTATCCCTGAACTCAAGGACCAGGAAGACAAACTGAGATCCAGATGTCTCAGACATTATACACATCTGGTTTCGACCTGAATTCTACCTCTGCAAGGATGCTTTCTCTAACCACCCCATCTCCTTTCTCTCACTAGATTATGTCTCTCATTACATATTTTAGTAGTGTACCATTTTATCTTTTCTAGAAAGACTTATACTGTAGAATTTTTTCGTGTATTCCATCTCCTTTGCTTATTATAAAATTACAGAGAGCTGGATGTGGATCAAACTTATTTACCATGGTTCCAGAAACTCTTATCATTGTGCCTGAAACCTAAAGGCTAAAAATTATCTGATGGGTGGATAAATGAACAGATGGATGGATGGATAGATGGATGGACGAACAATGGACAGGTAGATGATTTAGATGAAGAGATGTATAGATGGATATTTGCATGTTGGCTATATACTATCTAATTTACCTATAATTTCTTAACTTTGGTTCTTTGATTCTTGATCCTCCTCCCATTGATGGTCCTGTTGTCCCACAGCATGACACAAAATTCTGGTGTCCAACTCTGACCTGGAGTGCACATCACACACCTGTTTTAGCATGAACTTTTTCCCAATTGACAAAAAAATAAATCTTTCAGGAAAATGATTTATTTTTTATGGAGCAAAAAGTAAAATGAATAACCGACAAACAGAAAATTCAGGCTGTGTAAACAGACAGCATGAGTCACCTCTTCACATCAGATTTTTTTGGGGGAGGGGTCTGTTATATGGATAATTCACTCTGCATCCAATGTGTTTTTCTTTTACTATTTGAATAGTTGCCTCCATATATAGAATTAAAGCAATTGACCTGTGATTTCTGTACTGATACTGGGTTTTATTTTTCCTCCTAGTGGGTTTTCTCCACTTACTCTTGTCAAGGCTATTGGCCACAGTAAACCCTTCAAAATGTACAGGTATGTAGAAACGAGTCCCAGTAGTGATTTAGGGTGAACATAGAGTGTGGAAAGAAAGACTTTGGTTGTACAAACCAGTATTTTAACTCCCCAATAAGCATATAAATCAGATACTTGAAGTGCTGTTAAAAACAAAAAACAGCCGAAACCGGTGTGGCTCAGTGAATAGAGAGTCGGCCTGAAGACTGAAAAGTCCCAGGTTTGATTCCAGTCGGGGGCATGTGCCTTGGTTGCGGGCACATCCCCAGTGGGGGGCATGCAGGAAGCAGTTGATCGATGTCTCTCTCATAGATGTTTGTAACTCTCTGTCCCTCTCCCTTCCTCTCTGCAAAAAAATCAATAAAAAATATGTTAAAAAGCAAAACAAAACACAACAACAGCTAAAGAAATCACATAAGCTTGAACTCAACCTTTGATCCAACCAGAAAGCATCTGGAATGACCAAAAGATGCTGACCCTGCTCCCCGGGAGAGGCCTGTGACCGAGAGAATTGGCTCACTAATGAATTTGTGTTCCTAATTAAGCTGTCTCCTGCAACTCACATTATAGCGCGTCCCTGGCCCAAGCACAACAAGATACAGTCCGGCACTCGTTATCTTACTTGGATGGCATTTCAAAAACGAGCTTTTAGAAATTCTGAGTGTTTGGGTAATAGATATTTGTAGAGAGGGCCAAAAGAAACACCAGAGAAATAGTGGGAAATGGTGTTGTTCTTTGCTCAAAGTGGGGCAGAGTCTTCTGGTGGGTCAAGAGCACTGGTACTTGTCCAGATTCGAGAGGTCAGCTCTGAAGGTGACCAACATTCAAGGAAGCTTAGAGTGAAGAATCTATATTGAAATTATAGAATCAATAATTCCTCTAAAATCACTTTCCACAATTGAAATTCGAGGACTTTCATCTTGAACCCAAGGGAAATTCTGCTTTGTTTTACTCTTTTACCAAATAATCATCATTTTTTAAGTAGAAAACATAATGTAAATGTGAAAAATATGGAAAAAATCAAAACAGAAGTTTCAGTTGATTTATAATCTTCCATCCAGAGATAGCCAGTTGTAACATTTCAATGGGTAGTTTCTCTTTCCAGTCTTTCTATGTAGATATTTTTTATTTTATATTAGATAAAACAGAGCACGTTACACATGGTATTTTGACCTGTTGTATTTATATTAAATAAAATAGAGCACATTACACACATGGTATTTTGACCTGTTGTAGATATATAATCATATATCCATCTTGACCTCCTTTTAATGCCATGAAATGGTTCTACAGCATTTTTTAAAGCTGCCTCCTATACTCACGTGTACTCCTAAAAAGCTTAGAAATTGAGCGTAGCGCCAAATCTTCATTTTATACGGACTCTTTCAGTCATAAAAAGAATTATGAGGGCTGTATTCCATTTCTACTAGTTGCATGTTTGCGGGCAAGGTCTCTGGGCATCGAGTGGTCTCCTCATCTACAAAGTAAAGACTACATCTGTTAGGGTCGAAACGCTCGCGGCTCAAAGGAAGGCTCCAAGAGACGTTCTCATGCAAACAGCAAAGGGTAAGGGTTTATTCACCAGCATGCTGGGGCTCACAACATACTCTGAAAACAGAGCAGAGGCTGAGAGCCCCGGGTCCATACAAAGCTGAGCTTATATACTATGTGACAAGCAACAGGGTTATACAGAGTTTTGGGTTATACAGAGTTTTATTTTCTCATTCCTGCACACATCTCAC